>JZKD02S0403961.1:523909-558605 GCA_000966675.3 Picea glauca | reverse complement strand
AATTAGAAGTGGGTTAACCCTAAAATAAGGAAAGTGGGCAAAGTGACCTAGAAGATGCTTCTAAGGAAGCTACTTGGAGAGTATAAATAAGAGGCAAGGCTCTCTCATTTTAAAACACACTTGAGAATATTGAATATATATAGGTGACTGAGGTAACCAAAGGATATCTAAGCCAAATTTCAGAGGGAAGGTGAAGAAAAGAAGGCCAGAATTCAAGGGAGGATAATTTCTTTTGATGATGCTTTCTAAGGTATGTTATTTACAGGTCATCTCACCATTTTCGCAATAATTTTTTTTATAGAATGATTCAGACCGTGAAATTGATAGGACATTGAGGAAACATATCCAAGTCTCTATGGTATAACTTTCAGCTTGCGTATATTTGTATTTTTGGAGTTACACTCTGTGGAAAATAGGGTTTGTGGCTAGTCTTGAAACTAGTATAAAATAAGTGTTTTGGGTAAAAACGTCATAACTTATTCATAAAATATCCAAATTCAGTAATACAAAATATGTTGGTTATATTACATTCGTTAGTATTCTATGTAACATTTTCAGATCGATTCAACAAATATTTCATGCGGGGCACTCTCTACAAGTTCGCTCTTTAGAAGAAGCCAGAATTCAACAAGATATGCCATTTTTTCTATAACTTCTTTTCTGAGAGGTTCAAAGTAGTGAAACCTGGAGGAATTGCATAAAACAAATTGAAGAACATTGTCTACTAATTTCAAATATTTATTCATTATAGGAACATAACTATTCTTATTTCAAGTTAGGGTTGTAGACTAATCCCAAACTAGTCATGTGAGACTAAAGAAAAGTTTGATGAAAATTCTAGTCTCTTGTTGTGAAAGATAAAAAAGGTTTTCAGGTATGTGATCATATACACGAGGTCTATTACAGAGTTACAAATCATATTTCAATTATGAAATTTATGAGGGATTTTGGTTAAGGTACATGTTGGGTACATAGTTGAGACAAGTAGTTGATGAGTTGGCACATACATGAGGTGTATACTTGATGATGTTGGTACATATTGATGAGTCATATTTGATGAGTACTTGACACATGATTGGTACATACTTGGTACATGGTTGGATGCACTTGTTTATGGTACAAGTTGATTACAGGTTGTTTGGTACAGGTTGGTGCATGGTTGATGCACTTGTTTATAGTACAAGTTGATTACAGGTTGAGGTACAGGTTGATGCATGGTTTAGGTTTATTGGTACAATTTTACAACGGTATATCTCACAGTGTATGTTTTACAATGGTTCCATCATTCTACTTATACTTTAGGGCGGTTGGACGGGGCAAGGGCATGTGGTTGTAGCCACCTTCCGATTGTAGCCGAAGAACATAGGGGGTTATAGCCTCCTTCTTGTTGCAACCAAAGAATAGGGGAGTTGGAGCTTCCCTCAGGTTGTATCCTGAGAAACAAGGGGGTTGGAGCCTCCTTCCAGTTGCAGCTGGAAAACAAAGGAAGTTGGTGCTTCCAATGAATGTAATTCTTCAAGACATATAAGAAAAAGGATTCTCTGGTTTTCTCCCTCTTTGGTTTTCCACGTAAAACACTGGTGTATTGTGTATGTGTATGATTGTTCATTTTTTCATTGCTTATTAACTCTGCAATTATTGGATGATAATTCTACATTGATATAACACTTGAATTATATGGTTAATAAGGATTAAATTTCTCTATTACTGATTCAACCCCCCTCTTAGTAGTCCAACAATTTGTATTAGAGGAGGTTCCTTCAGAAATTAGTTTAACCACTGAAAGGTAGATCATGGAGAGAAAAAACTTGTATAAAAATGGAATACCACATTTCAATGGACAAAAGTATGCATTTTGGAGCATAAGGATGAAAACATATATACAGGCACATGGATTTGAAATTTCGCAATCAATTGTAGATGGATACACAACACCAATAGTTCCACCAACAAATGAAAAAGAAGTGAAACTCAGTCAGAATAATTCCAAAGCCAAAAATGAACTTCTAAATGGTCTTAGTGAAACGATATTCAACAAAGTTCCACATTGTAAATCCGCTAAATATATTTGGGACAAACTTCAAAATATTTATGAAGGAGATTCAAAAGTCAAAGTAGCAAAGCTTCAAACTTACAGAGGTCAATTTGAACAACATAAGATGAAGGAAGGTGAGAATATTGCAACTTAATTTTTATGAGTTGATGAAACAGTAAATGCAATCATAGGATTGGGAGAAGAAATCAAAGAATCTGTAATTGTTCAAAAAGTACTAAGATCTCTTCCTATGAGATTTGACCCTAAGATATCAACACTAGAATAAAGATCGGATCTAAACTGAATAATAATGGATGAATTACATGGAATCTTCACAGCATATGAAATGAGAACTGAACATGAAAAGACAGATATAAAAGAAGAAGCATTCAAAGCATCCAAAAATTCAAGGCAAAAGGGAAGGCAAAAAGAATAACATAGAAGCAACAATGACGTCTCAGAAGATGATGAAGAAGTGGCCAACTTTCTCAAAAGACTGAACAAGGGAACCAATGATAGGTATAGAGGTAAGATTCCTTTAATTTGTTTTAATTGTGATGGTATTGGTCATTTTGATAACAAATGTCCTTATACGAAAAAGAGAAATGATGAAGGTTACTCAAAAGGAAAACACACATATAAAGGTAAAAGAACCACAAAGAAAGTTTTCAAGAAAATCTTATGCACCAAAGAAGACATCTAATCATTAGATGAAGATGAAGTCAATGATAGTGAGACAGAAAGAGTTCTATTCATGGAAGTAGAAGACTTTGATAAAAAAAATTTTGAAGAAGAATATGAAGAAGCCGAAGAAGAATATGAAGAAGTCGAAGAAGAAATTGAAGAGGAAAAAGTTGACTACCGAGAGGAATTAATGTGTGCCATAGAAGTTATCAGAAGAGAAAAGAAGAAAAACAAGAAACTAAAAGAAGAAATATACAAGAAAGAAGACACAAGAAATATAACAAATGATAACAAATTTGAAGGTTCAAATAGAAGAAGATAAAAGAATTGAAGAAGGACTCAAAGAACAACTAGAAGAAAAAGACAAGATCATTGGAAATTTGGAAGCATAGATTGTCACATTAAGAAAGGATATTCAAAAGAAAAATATGCAGAATAGCTCAAAAGTTTTGGATGACATTATCAACAGTCAAAAATCTCATCATGACAAGTCCGGACTTGGATACAATAAGACAAAAAAAGGATCAAGCTCCAAAACAACAGAGCAAGAATCATATCCAAAAATCTTTGTAGAAACAATCAAGGGGGATAGGAAGATTACAGGGAGACTCCTCCACCAAGAAGATTCAGATTTTAGAATCAACAACTGACAGATAGGTATCAGGAAGAAGAAGAATTCATAAGAGTACCTCCTTTCAGAAGATCTTCAACTTCCAGATATCAAACTATCTATTTTGATTTATGTTATGCATGTAATAATTTTGGACATAAAGCTATGAATTACAAATCCAACAACAGGAACAAAAACAACTTTGAAATTCATACACAAACGGGTTATCCAAGAAGGCCTAGTGAAACACAGAGAAGAAGTTACAACATGTTTGAATCTTTGAGGACTGAAGTGGAATGTTACAAATGTAACAATTTTGGACACATAGCCAAATATTGCGTAATGAAAGTCCCTCTTAGAGAATCACAACAGAATAACAACAAACACAGACAAGAACCTCAGAAAATGACATGAATAAGAAAACATGATCAGTATAGCAATGAAGAATGCACACTCGCTCTACAAGCTAAGAAAAAGAAACACGGTTGGTATGTTGACAGTGGGTGTTCAAAACACATGATAGGTTATAGAGATAGGGTTTTTACATTATGAAAGGAAAGAGATGGACCAGTCTCCTTTGGAAATGATGATTCAGCCAAAATCATTGGAAAAGGCACAGTCAAAATTGGGAACAAGAATACAAAGGAAGAAAATGTTCTACTAGTAAAAGATATGAAACATAATCTTCTAAGTGTGAGTCAAATGTGTGACCAAGGTCGTAAAGTTACTTTTGATTCACAAAAGTGCGAGATAAGAAAAGAAGGCTCAGGAAAATTGATTGCTACAATTGCGAGAACTTCAAGCAAAATATTTGTGTTAAGTGAAATTGGAAATGAAAAGTGTTTTCTAGGAAAGGAAGATGAAATTTGAATATGGAACAGAAGAATGGGTCACATACATTTTGATAACCTTGTTAAAGTCAGAAAAAGAGAAGCAGTCAGAGAAATGCCCCAGATCACGAAACCAACCAACACTTTATGCAAGCATTGTCAACAAGGAAAGAAAACAAAGATCATGTTCAAATCAAAGGAATATTCAACGACAAGACCACTGGAAATTGTGCATATTGATCTAGTTGGACCAACTACAAAAAATGGCTTAAAAGGTGAGAAATACTTTATGTTATTAAATGATGATTATAAAAGAATGATCGCATTTTTCTTTCTCAAGAATAAGTTAGAAGCTTTTGAAAACTTCAAGATCTACAAGGAAATTGTTGAAAAAGAAATGGATTCAAAAATAAAATGATTGAGATCTGATAATGGAGGAGAGTTTACTTCAAAAGAATTTATGGACTACTACAATAGTCATGGAATAAAAATGAAATTCTCCATTGCTAGGACACCTAAACAAAATGGAGTTGTTGAAAGAAAGAACATGACAATACATGAAATGGATCAAACAATGCTAATGGATTCCAAATTGAAAAATATTTTTTGGACACAGGTAGTGCATACAATAGTTCACATTCAAAACAAATTAATTCTCAGAAACAACACTGAAAAAACTCCTTATGAGCTATGGAAAGGAAGACCAGCAAATGTAAAGAACTTCAAATTTTTTGAAAGCAAATGCTACATCAAAAGAGAAGATGTCAGAATGGGAAAGTTTGACTCTTGTGTGGACAAAGGAGTACTTGTTGGTTACTCAAGTACAAGAAAAGCATACAAGTGTTACAACCTGGGATTGAACAAAGTGGTGGAAAGCATCAATGTAACAATTGATGAAACAGGTAGACAATAATTAAATGAAGAAGAAAATGAATCAATGGAACAAATTTACAAAGAATAAACACAAGATGAAAATGAAGGGAAAGACAAAGAGGTTCTGTTATAGAAAGAAGAGAAAGTTGAACAAGTAACTCCAAAAACACCTAGCAGATGAGTACAAAAGAATCATCCTTCAGATCGAATTATTAGAAACAAAGACGCAAGACTTGAGACTAGACCAAAGGATAAGAATGTGATTGGTTCCAATACCAAAGGATAAGAATGTGATTGGCACAAAGTGGGTATACATGAATAAATTGAATGAAGATGGACAGGTTACAAGGAACAAATCTAAATTGGTATGCAAAGGATATGCACAGGTTGAAGGAATCGACTTTGAAGAGACATTTGCCCCAGTTACTAGAATGGAAGCAATCTGATTGATTTTAGCTTATGCATGCTCCAAAAATATTAAAGTGTATCAGATGGACATAAAATCAACTTTTCTAAATGGGGAACTTGAAGAAGAAGTCTATATTGAACAACTAGAAGGATTTCAGTTGTCAGAGAATATAGATTATGTGTGTAAATTAAAGAAGGCCTTTTATGGTCTAAAACAAGATCCTAGAGCATGGTACTCTAGACTGGATAAATATCTACAACAGGAAGGGTTCAGAAAAGGAAGTGTAGACAACAACCTCTACATCAAGGTAAGTCAAGATAGTATTTTATTAATTGAAGTTTATGTTGAAGATATTATTTTTGGTAGTGATGATGACAGGTTAAGCTAGAAATTTGCAAAGGATATGCATAATGAATTTTAAATGTCATTACTTGGAGAACTATCCTTCTTTTTGGGACTTCAGATACATCAAAGCAACCAAGGAATTTTTATTTCTCAAACCAAGTATATCAAAGAAATGCTAAAGAGGTTCGGAATGGAAGATTGCAAACCAGTTATCACTCCCATGCAAACCAGTTGAAAGCTAAGAAAATATGATGATTCAAAGTCTACAGATCAGAGGCAATACAGGTCAATGATAGGTAGCCTACTATATGTGACAACATATAGACCAAATGTAATGCAGGCAGTTGGACAGGTGGCATGATTTCAAGTAGCACCAAAGGAATCACATGTATTAGCAGTGAAGAGGATTTTCAGATATCTCAAAGGAACATAAGAGTTTGTATTATGGTATCTAAAAGGAAATGAACTATCACTTATTGCCTACATAGATGCAGATTGGGTAGGTTGTATTGATAACCAATGAAGCACCAATGGAGAAGCGTTCTTCTTGAGTGAGTGTTTAGTATCATGGCTAAGGAATAAACAATCATCAATATCTCTATCTACAACCGAGGAAAATTATATTGCAACAACATCATGTTGTACATAGGTTCTATGGATGAAACAAAATATGACATATATACAGGTTGAGTATGATGAGCCCATTCCAATCTATTGGGATAATACAAGCACCCATCAATATCTCAAAGAACTTCGTGATGCACTCCAAGACGAAGCACATTCCAATCAAGTATCACTTTCTATGGGAACATGTTGCAGAAAAGAACATCAGAGTTGAGTATGTGGGAAAAAAAGAACAAGTGACAAACATATTTACAAAACCGCTTCCACGGGAAGCCTTTGAGTATCTTCGCCAAAGAATCATAGTTATTTCTACTCCAAAATGAATTCTTTTGAATGCTTATCTTATATGTCTTAGATGTACATGAGGAAGCACCATAAAGAGGAAAATTCAGGTTGGGAGATTAGACAGTTCAGTTAGGGGTAGAAGCCCCGGATGGAAAGATACATTTTCCATTGATGACAAAGGAGGGGATATTTATTAGATGCAGAGGACAAAGGCATGACTCCAAGGGGAGAAATGGTCATAGAGATGCAGAGGACAAAGGCATGGTTCCAGGGGTATCATGACTGATATGGATTTAGTATTGCATGACATGATTTTAGTATTGCATCAGAGTGTTTCCATCAATGCCAAAGGGGGGTATTGTTTATTAAGGTTGGTTGTCATTGATGTCAACCCTTGAAGAAAGTCCGGTAGTGAATTCCGGCAGCACAAAGGTTTGGGTAATGGAACCAAGGTTGTTTCATTTATAATTGTATGAGTTTTAATATATTTGAAGGTAATACTATTATATATGGATAATACATGTCATTCCATTTCCGATGGTATGTGGAACGTCACATAACTCCTCACGGTTATAGAGTTATGGCCATGATAAGTTGGAGAACCCAGGTTTGGGTAATGGACCCAAGTTTGTTTGATGGAAAATGTGATGCAGGAGCATCACAATCACATCAAAAGGAATCAAACGTCGAATTGGAATCGACACCTCAACACATCGAAGGAGATGAACTGACAATTAACTAACTTGGAAGCGGTGCAAAGAATTTTTGGAATTCTCATTAATTAATTTTGGTTGTGTAAAACTGGGTCACTGTTTGAAATGACAGAACCATTGTAAATCATTTACACGACTATAAATGTATTACAGGTGTGGGATATTAGCCCTGATTAGTCATTAGGTTGTATTAATTGAGTAGGTAATCACTTGGATAGGAGGTAATAGTATTTAGATAGGAGGAAGAGAGTAAAAAAAATATTTGGGTCCTTAGACAAGTTTTCTTGTAACAATTGTAAGGAAAACCAACTGTAATTATGTTTTCTTCTGAAATGAATAGAATAGAGGAAATTGACCCAAATTCACAGTGTTGATATTTTTTTACAGTTTGACTGTGTTGTTATGTGTTTGTGAATGTATGATGTCCATAATGAATGAATGAATAATTAAATGAGTTCAATTGTTTCTCTTCTGTAAGATTATGCAAGGAGTGTAAGCAGAGCACAATGAGTGTGTGTGAAGAAGTCTTTTTTGACTTAAAATTTAGAAGAGATAGCAGGGAAATTTTTTATGCGGAGTGTGCATACTGAGCACAAGGAGTGCATGTAGAAACAAACTTGTGTTAAAGTTTGAAAGATCATGAGGTTGAACGTAGAGTATGCCAGGAGGGCGTTAGAAAGTCTTTTGGAAAAAGACACAGAGTGCAAGTGTGCGCTAAGAAGCGAGATTTAATTTAAATTTCTAGAAGCTCAAGAGGAGTAGTGGTTTTAAGTCTCGAGAGGAAACACTTACAAACATTTTTAAGTGACGAAGAGTTGAATTTATAAAAGGTGGAGTGAAGAAAATTGAAGTTCGAAGAAAGAATAAGTATAGAGGATTGAGCGAGAGAAATCCTTCAAGAAACAATTTTGAAGTTTGGATAAGATCGAGGATCAAGATCCATTCAAAAAGGGCCGAAAATTTGCAATTCGTTAGATATCAGAGAAGTGGCGCACTGGTTAGTTGTGAGGAGTTATTGGAACTTCACAAAACCAAAGGATTTGGAAGAAGCAATGTGAAATTCATGAAACCCCGAAACACAAAATCGTAAAATAATTGGGACCATCCATTGAAAGGGGACACGTGGCAAGAGATCAACATTTTGCTGACTCGCATAGTGGAAATTTCAAAGGGCGGAATTGTGAGAATTCGCAAAATGTGAAATCACGACTTGATCACAGTCGTTGGCTGGAGAGCTAGTGTGGACCGTTGATCTGATCTGAATATTTCACAATTTTGGGTATCAGAGGATCGGGAGAACGAAGGTGAATCACATAGGGAGTTCCTGATACATGAAATTTTGATGTGCTCGGAAGGATTGGCCTCAGGTCATAGTGAAGGGTCATATGGATAAAGGATAAGGGAGGATCTATCATGCGCTAGGCCCTGGTCGAAATTTTGAAACTTGAAAGTTTGAAGGATAGAGAGTCGGTTGACTCATATAGCCGATATGCGAAATCATGATGCACCTTTTCGGATAAGAGTGTGGTCACAAGGCGTGGTCACGTGGAGAATACTTACGCTTAGCGCTTGTGCAAATGAGTGGAGTTTTGAAAATACCTTTGGATTTGTTTCTGAGAGGTTCTAACAGGGAATTTAAGATTGTCACTTCAGTCTTGAGAAGATCCTATATCAGAAGGTTGCACGGCCCTTGGAGAGGAGGGGATCTGCATCAAGTGGTATTAGATCCTGAAAAATATTTGAAGTTGAACTCAGTGTGTTGGTAACAATTTAAGCGATGTCACCGAGGGTATGCATAGGACCACCTATAGCAAACCGTGTTGTAGGAAGAGAAGTGAGAGAACTTCGCAAAAGGTTGGAAGCAATGGAAGCAATGCAAAGGAGAACATTTGTCGCTGGAGATGTTAGTGATGCAGAGAGTGAAGAAATAGAAGTTGAAGAAGCTATAGAGAAAGATGTAGGTGATGGATGCTTCTTGAAGGTTGTTATGAAGTTGGGAGCGAGAGAAAATATAGTTGTCCCAATGTACAAAGGTAACTTCGATGTCGAAGAGCTGTTAGACTGGATAAGGTCCATGGACAAGTATTTCGACTATGAAGATGTCGATGAAGGAAGGAAGGCGAGACATGATGTCATGTGATTAAAGGGACATGCAACACTATGGTGGGATGAACTATAGGCATAAAGGAGGAGCAAAGGAAAACAAAAGATAAATAATTGGGATAGGATGGTAGCCAAACTGAAGCCTAAATTAATACCCAAGGATTACAAGATAGAGATGTTCAGAAAATTGCAGAACCTGAGACAGAGAGGTATGACAGTGAAAGAGTATACAAAAGAATTTTATAAGCTGAATATTAAGACTAGAAAAAGAGAGAAGGATGATGAAAAATTTTCCAGGTATATAAATGGTTTGAGGTATGAAATTTAGGATTAAATCAGCATGATGACTATGAGGACAATGGAAGATGCTTATCAGATTGCACTGAAGGCAAAAGAAAAGTTGTCCAAAAACCAGAGTCAACGAAATAGAATCATAGGATTAAATAGAGGTAAGGGAGTTGTCTATGATAAGGCACTAAGAGATAAGGATGAGCATGAGAAATCATATGGTCATTTTGAAAGAGGAGGAAGTTCCCAAAGAAGATCGTTTGGTGGGAGGAATTATTTTCCTCAAGGAAGAGGAAGAAGTAGAGGAGGTGGAGTTAAATGTTATGCATGTGGAAAGACAAGACATATGTCTTGGGAATGTCCTGAGAGGAAGAGAGAAGGAGGAGGAGAAGAACACATTTATGAAGCTCATAAGAATGTGGAAGCAGAGGCAGTAGAAGGAGAACAAAATCTTATGATGAGGAAAGTTCTTCTAAAGCGAGAGAAAGAAATAGAAGACCCATTTCAGAGAACGAGGTTGTTCAGGACTACTTGTAAGACAAAGGACAAAGTTTGCAAGATGATTATAGATAGTGGGAGTACTGATAATTTAGTATCAAAATAGATGGTGGCGAAGCTGAAGCTCAAGAAAACTGCACACCCAAGTCCATACAAAGTATCATGGTTGCAGAAAGGACATCAAGTAATGGTAAGTCAACAATGCAAAGTTGAATTTAAAATAGGAGGCTATAAAGATGAAACTCTTTGTGATGTAATTCCCATGGATGTTTGTCATATTTTTTTGGGAAGACCATGGCAGTTTGATAGGAATGTTATTCATTATGGGAGAAAAAATACTCATACTCTGGAAAAAAAATGATAGAACTCACATGTTACTACCAATAGAAGAGAAGAAAGAAAAGGAAGAAGCCATCACAATAATACGTCTCATGAGTGGGAAGGAAATCTTGAAGGAGATCAAGAAAGATCAAGAAATTCAATTTGTTGTAGTAAGGAAGCCAAGAGTTATCCTTACCAATACTTTTGTGGATGATTTAAATGAAGAAATCCAAGAATTATTGGAGAACTTTGTTGACATAGTAGTGGATGAGTTGCCTCATTCATTACCACATATTAGGAGCATTAAAGACTTTATTGACTTGATTCCAGGATCCAGTTTTCCAAATAAAGTAGCATATAGGTTGACACCTCGAGAGAATGAAGAAGTTAAGAAGCAAGTTTAGGAGTTGTTGGATAAAATTTTAGTCAGGGAAAGTCTAAGACCATGTGCAGTGCCAAATGTATTGAGTCCAAAGAAGGATGGAGGATGGAGAATGTGTGTAGATTCTAGAGCTATCAATAAGATAACTATTAGGTACATATTTCCTTTACCCAGGATGTATGACTTGATGGATTGTTTGAGTGGAGTGAACTATTTTTCAAAAATAGACTTGAAGAGTGGATATCATCAGAAAAGAAGGGAAATTCAATTTGAAGTGGAAGATGAATTTTTAGCTCATTTGAGGAAGGAGAGGTTTCCAAGAGGAACATATAATAAGTTGAAGATGAAGAATATAGGAACATGCAAGATCGTTAGGAAATTTGCAGAAAATGCATATGAGATAGAGTTTCTAGACAATGTTGGGATATCACCGATATTCAACGTTGCAGATTTGTATCCTAATAACAAATATGATACAAGAGAATTGGATGATCAAGAAGAGATTCAGTGGGAATAACATATGCCTATGGTAGAAAAACCTCGGATGGAGAAAATTTTAGAGCAGAGTGTTGGAAGGAAAACTAGAAGAAATATGTATCCTGAATATTTGGTAAAATGGAAGGATCACCCAGTAGAAGATTCAAGTTGGGTAACTGAACCTGATATTTTGAGGCATGGAAAAAAGTGTTAGAGATCATGGAAAAGAGTCCATGAATATTTTATCCAGAGGAGAATGATGCAGGAGCATCGCAATCACATCAAAAGGAAGTGGGCATGGAATTGGAATCGACACCTCAACACATCGAAGGAGATGAACTGACAATTAATTAGCTTAGAAGCAGTGCGAAGACTTTTTGGAATTATCGTTAAATAATTTTGGTTGTGTAAAACCAGGTCACCATTTGAAATGACAGAACCATTGTAAATCCTTTACACAACTGTAAATGTATTACAGGTGTGGGATATTAGCCCTGATTAGCCATTAGGTTGTATTAATTAAGTAGGTAACCACTTGAATAGGAGGTAATAGTATTTAGATAGGAGGAAGAGAGAGAAAAAAATCTCTAGCTCTGGGTCCTTAGACATGTTTTCTTGTAACAGTTGTAAGGAAAATCAACTGTAATTATGTTTTCTTCTGAAATAAATAGAATAGAGGAAATTGACCCAAATACATAGTGTTGATATTCTTTTACAGTTTGACTATGTTGTTATGTGTTTTTGAATGTATGATGTTCATAGTGAATGAATGAATAAGTGAACGAGTTCAATTGTTTCTCTTCTGTAAGATTATGCAAGGAGTGCAGGTAGAGCACAAGGAGTGCGTGTGAAGAAGTCTTTTTCGACTAAAATCTCATAAGAGATAGCGGGGAAATTTTGTATGCAAAGTGTGCATATTGAGCGCAAGGAGTGCATGTAGAAACAAACTTGTGTTAAAGTTTGAAAGATCAAAAGGTTGAGCACAGAGTATGCCAGGAGGGCGCCAAAAAGTCTTTTGGAAAAATACATAGAGTGTAAGTGTGCGCTAAAGGGCAAGATTTAATTTAAATTTCCAGAAGCTCAGGAGGAGTAGCGGTTTTAAGTCTCGAGAGGAAACACTTATAAAAGTTTTTAAGTGACGAAGAGTTCAAGTTCTTAAAGGTGGAGCACAAAAAATTGAAGTTTGAAGAAAGAGTAAGTATAGAGGATTGAGCGGGAGAAATCCTTTGGGAATGAATTTTGAAGTTTGGATAATATCGAGGATCAAGATCCATTCAGAAAGGGCCAAAATCTTGCAAGTTGTTAGATCAAGGAGAAGTGGCGCACTGATTAGTTGCGAGGATTTATCAGAATTTCTCAAAACCAAAGGATTTCAAAGAAGCAACGTGAAATTCGCAAAACCTCGAAATAAAAAATCTTGAAATCATCAGGACCGTCCATTGAAAGGGGACACATGGCAAGAGATCGTCATTTCGCTAACTCGCAGAGTGGAAAGGTCAAATGGAAGAATTGCGATAATTCATGAAAAGCGAAATCATAGCTTGATCACAGCCATTGGATGGAGAGATAGTGTGGACCGGTGATCTGATCGAAATATTTTTCAATTTCAGGTATCAGAGGATTGGGAGAACAGAGGTGAATCGCATCCGGAGTTCCTTATACGTGAAATCCTGACATGCTTGAAAGGATTGACCCCGGGTAATAGTGAAGAGTCATATGGATAAAGGATAAGGGAGGATCTATAATGCGCTAGGCCCTTGTCGGAATTTCAGAACTTGAAAGTTTGAAGGACAGAGAGTCGGTTGACTTATATACTCGATACGCAAAATCATGATGCACCTTTTCAGATAAGGGTGTGGTCACAAGGCGTGGTCACATGGAGAAGACTTACGCTTAGTGCTTGTGCACACGAGTGGAGTTTTGAAAATACTTGTGGATTGTTTTCTGATAGGTTCCAACAGGGAATCGAAGACTGTGTTAGTTCAATCTTGAGAAGATCCTAGACCGGGAGGTTGCACAACCCTTGGAGAGGAGGGGATCTGCATCACAATGGTATGAGTTTTGATATATTTTTAGGTAAGACTATTCTATATGGATAGTACAATTCATGCCATTTTTGGTGGTATGTGGAATGTCACATAACTACTCACGGTTTGAGAGTTATGGCCTTACGAAGTTGGAGGACCCTCATATGTCATCTAGAAGCCCCAAAAGGTCAAAGTAGTAAAAGTGGTTAAAGATATTTTAGAAGTTAAATAATAAAGTTAATTGATGAGTGTACTATAATTCAAAGTGAATACAAAATAAATTATTTAAATAATAAATTTAATGGAGAAATTAGAAGTGGGTTAACCCTAAAATAAGGAAAGTGGGCAAAGTGACCTAGAAGATGCTTCTAAGGAAGCTACTTGGAGAGTATAAATAAGAGGCAAGGATATCGAATTTTAAAACACACTTGAGAATATAGAATATATATAGGTGACTGAGGTAACCGAAGGATATCTAAGCCGAATTTCAGAGGGAAGGAGAAGAAAAGAAGGTTGGAATTCAAGGGTGGATAAATTATTTTGATGATGCTTTCTAAGGTATGTTATTTACAGGTCATCTCACCATTTTCACAATAATGTTTTTTCTAGAATGATTCAAACCATGAAATTGATATCCCATTGAGGAAACATATCCAATTATATGTGGTAAAAATTTCATCTTGTGGGTCGTTGTATTTTTGGAGTTACACTCCGTGGAAGGTACGGTTTGTGGCTAGTCCTAAAACTAGTCTAAAATAGGTGTTTCGGGTAAAAACGTCATAAATTATTCATAACAGATCCAAATTCAGTAAGAAAAAATGTTTTGGTTAGTATTATGTGTAAAATTGTTAGATATATTCAACAAACATTCTGTGTGGGGCATGCTCTACAATATATCTCTCTAGAATAAGCCAAAATTCAGCAAGGTGTGCCATTTTTTCTACAACTCATTTTATGAAAGGTTCCAAGTAGTGACACCTGGAGGAATTTCATAAAACAAACTTAAGAACATTTTGTACTATTTTTAGATCTTTATTCATTACAGGTACATAGTTATGATTATTTCAAGTTAGGATTGTTGACTAATTCCAAACTAGTCATCTGAGACTAAAGAAAACTTTGATGAAAATGTTAGTCTCTTGTTGTGAAATTTAAGGAAGGTCTGCAGGTATGTGATTGTTACACATCAAAATTACTCACTTCAATGATGACCCATTGTCGGCATTGCTAGTGTCGCAATTTTGGTCGCAAGTGTCACAAACAGCATACTGTCATCTTGCCTATGTCGTGTCTCTAATGACATCATAAGGACACTTAATACACCTTCAAAGACTACTTTTTAAGAGGAGAATTCATTTGACAAAGAGTAAAAGTCCTTTTCCACTGATAAAACCACTAAAATATAAATTTTGGAAGGCAATGCTTACCTATACATTGTTAGGGAGTGCCAACGCTCTGTGACCTCTTTTGGGGGAGCGTTCCAATGCTCTATGCCCCATTCTGAGGGAGAGCTGGCCTTTTTTGAGTGAATCTTTGGATTGTTGAGATAAATCAAGGAAGAATCCCTTCATATCTGGAGTTGGTTGGATTTGGATCTGAGGTCAAGGCTCGATTTTAGGGAAGATCCACAACTGAAGGAGAGGAATCCTCAACTTATCCCAAAGATCTCTCAAGTGGTTGGGTCCCTCCAATATTATATAAGGAGGCCTTCTCATGGTGAAAGACATATATGGAGATTGAGAGAGATACCTAACTTATGATCTCATGAGAAATGGTATAATATAGAGACATTGTTAAGTATCAAACTTATGATCTCATAAGGGATATATCATTGAAGCATGAACATTCTGTGTGTGGATTATTTGAGCAAGGGTCTATATAAAGAGAGCTTGGTGATGTTGTTGCACCTACATCCATGGTTGTAAGCATATCACTTTGTTTTCATTAATATAAATCTATGCTTGGCCTGTTTCCTTTAAAGTTTGTGTACATTTCATGAACTTGTTTCTTTCATAGATCCATTATGAAGATAATCATGGTAGAGTAGGAAGTATGTCTCATTGTTGTTACTCATTGTATTGCAGGACCTTCTAAAGAACTTGGAAATCAATATCATCCTAGATCAAGCAAGGAAAAATGTCGGTAAAAGGTATTTTCTCTTCTTCCTTCTTCTTCTTTGGATAGTTTAGCTTCATGAAAAGGAAATTCAGTGTCCACAATAGCACTTTTTTGTCTTGATCATAGGGGTCTAGTATCCAAGAGAGAATCCACTTGTTTGTAGGGGGATTTCTCTGTAACAATGATCATATACACCAGGTATATTGCAGAGTTACAAATCATATTTGGATGATGAAATTGATGAGGGTTTTTGGTTAAGGTACATGTTGGGTACATGGTTGAGACAAGTAGTTGATGAGTTGACACATACATGAGGTGTATAGTTGATGATGTTGGTACATATTGATGAGTAGTTGACACATGATTGGTACACACTTGATACATGGTTGGATGCACTTATTTGTGGTGCAGGTTGATTACAGGTTGTTTGGTACAGGTTGGTGCATGGTTGATGCACTTTTTTATGGTACAGGTTGATTACAGGTTGAGGTACAAGTTGATGCATGGTTGTTGCATGGTTCAGGTTTATTGGTACATGTTTACAACGATATATCTCACAGTGATAGTGTGATAGTGGTTCCATCCTTCTACTTCTATTTCAGGGAAGTTGGACGAGGCAAGGACAGGTGGTTGTAGGTGAAGAATGTAGGGGGTTTTAGCCTCCTTCTGGCTGCATCCAGAGAATAGGGGATTTGGAGCTTCCCTCATGTTGTAACCTGATAAACAAGGGGGTTGGAGCCTCCTTCCAGTTTCAATTGGAAAACAAAGGAATTTGATGCTTCCAATGAGTGTAATTCTTCAAGACATATAAGAAAAAGCATTTTGTGGTTTTCTCCCACTTTGGGTTTCCACGTAAAACACTGGTGTACTGTGTATGTCTATGATTGTTCATTTTTTCATTGTTTATTTATTCTGCAGTTATTGGATGATAATGCTACATTGATATAACTCTTGGATTATATGGTTAATAAGGATTAAATTGCTCTATTACTGATTCACCCCCCCTCTCAGTAATCCAAAATCCACTCTTTGCTCCATTGTGACCCACATATAACCTCATAAATGCACTCTTTTCTCCATTGTAACCCGCATACATTTTCACTTTGCTCCACTGTGACCCACATATAAACTCATAAATATGCACCTTTCTTCACTGCAACCCGTAGATAACTTAAAAAAAACTAGTATAGTCACCTCTTTCTCCATATATCAAAATTGCCCAAATTCAAATAAGGATAGAAGTTTGAATTGTTGATAATATGGTTGGAATTTAGTGTAAAATAACTTAAAAAACTAGTATAGTCACCTCTTTCTCCATATATGAAAATTACCCAAATTCAAATAAGGATAGAAGTTTTAATTATTGATAATATGGTTGAAATTTAGTGTAAAATAACTTCAAAAAACTAGTATAGTCACCTCTTTCTCCATATATCAAAATTACCCAAATTCAAATAAGGATAGAAGTTTGAATTGTTGATAATATGGTTGGAATTTAGTGTAAAACATTATGCTACATATTACATTGATCAAAAAGTGGTATTGAATGAAAAATGTACAATCTTGCAATGGTAGCCATTAATTTTATTTTAGCACCATTTGATTTTAAGTTTGTGAAGTTTGAAAGACTATGAAAGACTATTGTTGTATTTCAAAAGTTTTTTGTTTGAAATTTCCTAAATGGATTTTGAAGTATTTTAAAATTCCAAGGTTACAAAGGTCCCCAAAGGCTTGTCGACTATTTAAAAACCTAGGAATTTTGGAGGTTTTCAAAGGAATTGGAGTATTTAAAAATTTCAATGTTTGAAACTCCTATGCCAGTTTCATTTGCATTTGAAGGTTTGAATTTTAGAGTTTCCCCAATGGATTTTGGTGGATAAATAAAGTTCAAAGTTTGAATTTTTTTTTAGATAGTTGTAGACAAGATAAAAAATTCGATGTTTGGGAAAGTTCCAATGGTTTTCAATAAGTTAGAAATATTGATGTTTGGGAAAGCTTTGATGTTCATGGAAAGGTTAATAAGATCAATAATTGGGAAGGCTATGATGGTCATGGAGAAATTCAAAAGATAAAAAATTGTGAAGGCTCTAATGGTTGTGTATTAATTCAAAATATCAAAACTTGCAATTGCTTTGATGCCCATGTAGTAGTTTAAAATATAAAAGTTTCAAACATCTTTTATGGCCATGGGAGAGATCAAATGATCAAAGTTTGGAAAGGTTTCAATGGTTGTGGAGAGGTTAAAAATATTAAAGTTTAATAAGGCTTTGATGGCCATAGAGAGGTTAAAATATTGAAGTTTTGAATAACTTCAATGGTTGTGAGATATTTCAAAAGATCAAACTTTGACAAGTCTTTATGGTTTTAGGTGAATTTGAAACATGATTTTTTTGGAAAGCCTCGAGTGCAAAGATCGGGAGAATCCCAAAAGAAATTTTAGAAAGAAAAAAATAAATAAATAAGAGTTTGGAGAAAAACTATTATTTTTCCATAATAAGAGTAGACTCAAACTTTGATTGAGTTGAAATTTATGATGAACATATACAATGATGTTATCTATGAAATTATTCAACCCTGAAATTGTGGGAAACATAATTAGCAATTTTCAAAGAATAGAATGGCACTGTTGGATAGAAACTTAATTAATGATGAAATTTGGTTAGTGTTGAATATTACTAGGATGAAAAAACACAATAGAGAATTTGGATAGATTCCAAATAATTTGGAGAAGAGATGAAAAAATAGGCCACATTCCATTATTTCATGATACCCTTGGTGATTTTGGAAATCGTAAATGGAGGAAAAGTGATCGAAGAAAACAATTATGTAAAATTTTTCCTAGTTGACATTTGATAATATCAACTATTTGGAGAACTTTTTCTTAGTGGAAATTTTGTGGATCCTTACCATTTGGAACAAATATTTTTTCACAAAAAAATTCATCTCTAGAGATTACAAAAAGGAGAAAGTTGACAATTCCAAGTTAATGTAGAAAACCACCATAGTGCCAAATCAATGAGTTGAAGGTTGTGTAAGTTTAAGAATCATAAGTGTTATATTTTCCTAACATAATTGTTCTTATATTTTTTGTTGGATTTTATTATACATATAGCAGAAGTTAGCCTTTGGCATTGATTGCAATAGAATAAAAATTGAAAAAAAATAGCATAAATGGTGTGTGATTTCAAAGAGTTGTAACCTTTTTTTTCTCTAGACTCATATTGGAGTACAAGTATAGCCATTGGCAATATCTTTCAGAGGATAAAATAATATAAGATTAAGTTTTTAAAAATGTGTTTATGATTAATCCGAAATATTAATACGATAAACCCTCTAATATTAATTGGACAAGGTGATTATCAATATCAAAGAACCTCAAAGTACTTTCAATTTGGGGGAAGTGGTTTAAAATGATATAGGAACATGTCAAATTTCAAATTGAGTAAGCATGTATTACCTTACTTTGTAATGGTTCTTTCATAGTAGAGGGGAGACACAATTAGATGAGCAAATTCATGACAGTACAAGGGATATTCAAGTTGATAATATTAGAACAATGTGGCTACATGCCATGAATGAAGAGGGCTAAGAATTCTTATATATTTGGTTTTTAGATCCATCATGAAGATGAAAGACAAAGAATATCTGATGTTTCCATATATAGAGTGTTCACATTGCAATAAGAAATATCAATATATGCAATATTGGTTTATATGGAAGAGTTACGTATGTTCTTGATTATAAGAACAAGGAATTCATAAGTAGGTTTGAAGAAATCAAATGTTTATAAGAGGCATGGAAGACACCAATAGTTGGAAAATTACATCATAAAAGAATAATGTAAGTTATTAACCACGTGGAGATAAGGTAAGGCATCAAAGTAATGGATATTGTTGAGAAACATGGAAAACGAGGAACTGATTAGTAGCCTGGGATGGTAGAAGAAATCTACCAAGAGGAAAAGAGAACATGTATAACGAGATGGGTGAATCATATTTGTGGGAGAGATATATGTAAACTTGGAAGAGTTGTAGGATATGTATCAACAACTTATGTGTATAGAATATGAAGTACGTAATGATATTCCACTCACTTAGAAAGATTCTAATGAAGGAATAAATAACTCCATTGTGTGGATTCGTTTTGGTGGATAGAGTTGAACTTTGTAAAGAATTCAAAATAAAGATGAAATTCCAGAATTGGATGAAGATTAAAGATAACTGGAGATGAGAATATGAGATATCATATGTTGGAGGTTCAATTGTTTGAGGATATTTCAACATTGGAGAGATGATTCTAGCAATAAATGAGAAATTGTTAGAATAATATGAAAATAAGGAATATTGAGTACATTCTATGTGTACACGTGGTTAGAAATCAAAGAAGAATATAACAATTATAGTGACATCTAGATGAGAATTATAAGAAGACATATGAAGTGAAAATATTATATATGATTGATATTAGTTGCAATGAAGAATGGACCTTGTGATGAGTTCATATGAAGTTGGAATGATATATAGGGCAACATGATAGTGTGTTAGAGATGATGAAAAATGAAGTTAAGGTTTAGTATAGATTGGCCATAGAAAAAGAAGCAACTAATGAGGTTATAATATCAATAAGGGTTGTAAATCGGGAATGGCCAAGTTGGACTGGATGAAGGTGGTCAATCCAATGGAACATAAATTCCTAAGGAAATAGAAAGAAAAGGAAGGTCAAAGAAAGACCACATATTGTTGCTATAGTCACATGAGACTTGAGGTAGCTCAAGACAAAAAATTCAGCTACAAGATTCTAAGAAGATTGTTGTATAAATAAATGAAGAACAAGGCCAACAGTGAACAATTGATAAAGAGGGGTATTTATCACCTTAACCACATTTATTTACATAATAGAATTGTATGTTTTAAAAATTAGCAAGTATAAATATTTATACATGTTGTATTTCTACTTGGTTAGAAAATTCACAGCTAATGATCCATTGTGTGAATGGTAGAAATTCCATAAATTGGGTTAGCTATGAGGTGGAATTCCCTACTATGCGAGGAAGTTCATTAACTCTTCTCTTGTTGTTCTTTTTATATTTATCTAATTTATATGTGTAAATAATTAAGGCATGGAAATGCTAAGAATGCAAAAGAATACAATAGCTAGAATGAATATCCATTAATTAACATGGAGAAATAATGCATAATGCATATAGATATGTTTGAAAGAAATGTGTTGTTACTAATTCCTTGAGTATGGCATGATTCTTAAATACGAATGATATGATTGTGTAGCCATAAAGGGTGAGAGAATGGATGAAGATGTTGATGATACTATTGCATATGATAGTCAACCTTGTGAAGAAAGGATAGTAACACGAAGGTGTTGATTAAGAGGTTTGTGAAAGGATTATGTCATATTTCATAAGACACCAATCGATTAGGTGATGTTAGATACGATGATGGAATCCATGTAAGTATAATTTAATTACACTATATTAGATAGGTGTTGAATGAATTGGGTAAGAATTATATCAATCATGATCTAATATCATAAGATTGATATGCTTATGTTGTATGAATTCATTTGTGTGCTGGGTAGAGTATGGTAGAGTCTGAAATCCTTGGACCTATAAATGTTTTTAAGACTTTTTAATGAATTCATATGATATAAATGTTATGTCATGTCGATTTGGTTAGGATACAATAACTAGGGTAAGTCAGGGCTTATGATCCTATTGTGAGAGTGAATTCCATGTAAAATAGCCATGTGGGAGGCCATAGTGTTTTTCAATATGGATAGGTTATAGAACTGCATAAGTGTCCAATGGTCTCCCTACTTACGTCAATGTCCTATATTGTAATCTTCTTTCCAACACTAAAAACACCATAAGAGGGGAAGGGGCTCTTGAAGTATTTTTGAGAATAAAAAGGAAAGGCCTTCACATAAACTTGAGGGGATGTTTAGTAGATAAAGGGTATATTCTTGGTATTGCATTGTGATGAAGAGGGAGTCATATAGATGAATGAGAAATTGTTGGAGAGGTGGCTAGATGATGTGTTGTTGCACTGGCAAGACCTTCTAATCCATCATGGCGAAATGCATGACAAGGGAATATAATATTATTGAATCAATGCAAGGATGCATTGAGTGTATGTGCATAAGTAGATTATGCAATTTTTTTGGTTATGCACACATATATGATGGAACATATGTTTGAATTCATGGTGTGAATGCATGCTAGTGCCAAATTTCATTGCAAATAATAAGTTAATAGCTGAAATGGTAGAATTATTATAAGGATATTTTGGATGAAATGAAAGGATTATAAGAGAAATGAATCATCCTTTTATGAATAAATGAAATATTTTTTAAGAAAATAGAGTTATAGAAAATTATGTCTTGGATATGGTTGTGAAATTAAGCCATAATGAAGATAGGGGATATTTCATATGCAATTGAAAGATAAGCATACGTGGAGCTTCCTATATTAATTGGAATCTAATTGTTGTAATAATTATTTTAGAAGTTGGTTGATATATAGATACATAAGTCATAATATGTGTATGTTTATGTTGATGACACAGGTGGATGGTGGATCTAAATAGTAAGGGAAAATGATGACCATTATAAACTAGAAATACCTTGAAAAAGGCCACTGTAATGACACTGGAACCCTTTTATTGTCATGCGTTATTGATTGATTAGAGGAATGTAGTGGTATGAATAGAAGTAAGACTCTATAAGTTGGCACTATTATTGCATGTGAAATCCTTGACAAAATGGATTTCTCAAGGGAATATTTAATGAAGAAGGGGATGCTTGAGCATGGGAGGGTGGGTGTGTCAAGGAAGTGGAAAATTAAATGAATATGTTGTGAGATATTCATCTGGAATGATTGGGTGTGTAAAAAATGAAAGTGAGTTGAATTATCACTCATGGAAAATATCTAAGGCAAAGAAATATACACTCATATAAGTATTGGGCTAGTGGCATGCCTTACTTTTTGGTAGGAGTACATATGATTCAACTATGAAATTGAAAATTTCTTGTAAATATGAGAATGGTTCTATAATATGATTATAGATGGCATGTTTCTTTTGACGATTGATATAGGTACATGCATGCTAATATGCCAAGACTTGGGAGGTTACCCAGGGTAGTAAAAATCAAATTTAGATGCAATGTGTACAAGATAGTCAACATATAAGCAAGTTACAAGAATGACATGGGATTTTAGGTGAAACTAAAGAATGAAGGCATGAATTTATTGTTAAAAAAGAAAAAAACATTGAGGATGGTGTTATTTAAAAAGGGGGGCGTAATGTGATACCTTTAGTTGTGATATTATTGACTATGAATGTAATATAGTAATTAGATGGCTATTATCCAAGACATTTGTGATTTGTCAATTTACATCCATTTACAATATAAAAACCCTTACGACCACAAATGAAGAAGTACTATATAGAGATGCAGGGCTATGATTTCACAAGTGGGGGAAGTGAAAAAGGGGTTTATAGGAGGCTTAAGGAGGC
Organism: Picea glauca; assembly: GCA_000966675.3. Taxonomy (NCBI): domain Eukaryota; kingdom Viridiplantae; phylum Streptophyta; class Pinopsida; order Pinales; family Pinaceae; genus Picea; species Picea glauca. The sequence goes on along the minus strand of JZKD02S0403961.1, from coordinate 535,454 downwards.
CATGGGGGCAAGGACCTTAGTATATAGCATATATAGCCCTGGTTTGACACTTTAATGTCAAAATAGATACCATATATTTTACTCGACATTTTTTTTTAGAGTGTTTACTTTCTTGCAATCTAATTTCCTACAATTTAATTTTATGCAAGTGTGTTTTTATTTCTTTTTGTAAGTTTGTGTATGTTTACTTTCCACAATTTAATGTAGGGGTGAGCGTGAGTTTGATTTCTTTACTGCAAGCGTTCTTTATTTCATACAATTTTATGTTTGATTTATGAAAATATGTTTTTGTGGTAGGTAGTCTTGATTAGAATCATAAAAAACACATATAAAATTTTGGGTGTTGTAAGAACCTCGGACACTGATCTTTGTGTGAGCCAAGTTTTATCAAATGATAAGATGAACTTAGAAGCAACCATTAGCTTGAGGGAACTTTCACAAATCCTAGCAGCTGTCGGGATTTCTTCTTTTCAAGAAGAACATATTTTGGCAGCAAACAAAAGTGTATCTACCTCTCCGGAAATATTAGAAGAATCAAGGTCCTATGAGATACAAAATGATTTTCCTTTCCAAACTGCGAAGGAAGCTGAAAAATTATGGACTACATCCGGTGGAGAGAAATCGCTAAGACCTGATATTAAGGAGTTTTCAACATCCATCTCAGCAGATCCTTTATGTACTTCAGAAATCAATCATCCAGAAGAAGAGGATATGCATATCATGATGAAGGAGAGCATAGAAATTATTGTTGATGAACATCAATATTACATTGAAATTTAGTTTCAAGAGGTCATCATGCCACACTAGTATTCTCTTCTTCAACAACTTATGATGCCAAAACAAGTAGGTTGGTTGGTTCTTCATATCCAAGTAATCACTGCGGTAAATTTTTCATATGTGGATATGGGTATGTTTCTTATCTTTCTTCGCACATGGTTACATTGGAAATTTTTTTACACTTGAATAAAGTTTTTCCTTTCATTTTCGGTAGGGTAGGATAATAAATAAAAGTTGTATGTTGTTAGTTTAGGTTAAAGTCTAACACAACCTCATTTTACATTTTCTTTTTAATAAAATAACTATGAGATACATGTGCATGTGACTTTATCTCATTGATCTCATCAGTTTTTGATATTTTAGAGTGTGGATTTTGACAAAAAGTTTTAGAGATCTCTGCAAGTATTTATTTCAACACAAGTGGACAATTTCAAGGAGACAAAAAGGCAAGTATTTTCCTTTGAAAAAGATATTGATATATTTGAATAGTGTTGTCTGCTTAAGCATTAATTGAATAATGAATTTTTATTTCTAGTTGTGAATTAGCCATATTTTTGCAAGATTTCTATCTTCTTTTTTCTCAAGGCATCTTTAATGGCAGTTGCTCTTAACCTCCACCACTAGACGATATAAGGAAGTGACACCTTGTCTATCAAACCTAGAGGTTACTCGTACACTTTCCCCAAGAACCTTGAGTAGGTGAGTAAAGTATCTTTATGAAAGAGTATAAAGAAGGTCTGATTAGAGGTCAGCCATGGAAACATCACTATATCTTAAAAAAAAAAAAAGGTGAGTCGAGCCCGAAGATACCTTTTCATTCTTTTCCAATGGTACCATCCACTACACACTAAAATTTCCATATCTTTAGATAGGCTACATCCACATAAGTACCCCTTACAGAAGGAAAATCTATAAGTACTACATAAAGAAGAGTCATCCTCTAACATAAATACCATCCCATTCTTAAATAAAAAAAATTAGAGTTGTCTCCCCATCTTCTTCTTGCAAAAATAAATATTTATATAAAAATCTTAAAAGATGGTGGACTAGTCTCTGTTGTAAAAGGGTGTAAGAGGCTAACCTGTCGGGATACTGAATAGGTCTGCTAAAAGTGGGTACTGGCCTATGGTATCACTAGGTAAACCCGTCAGAGTACTGAACAGGCTTGCTGGCAGTGGGGCATTCTACCTAGCGAGGGTGATAATCTGACAAACAATAAATAAAATTCCTAAATCTTAAACTTGTCCTGATGTACGACATTACTTTTAGACAAAGATGAAGAGAAGTATGCATGGTTAAGAAAAGGTCAATGAAATCCATAAATCTTCCATTGGGAACTAGATTTAAGACTATCCTAAGATTATCTCGCCTACCTCTTCTTAACTATACGTAGGATGTTGTTTCCTATAGGTGGGGCCATATTTTAACCGTCTTGTTAGACTAATGTGAGAAATTTATCTCTACACTTGGCAAGCTGTAAATCTTAGGCTATTGGGAGAGTTCACTGGTTTCCTATATTTTTTATTGTGAGATGTCACAATACTTAGGAGTGGGGGAGGGGTTTCCTAAGATAACAAATGATAAACACTGCCCATCTATATTATAATCCATGAGAAGAGGAAGTAGAATCTCTGTAAAAATTATGTTATATTGTTTTTATGATATTTTGGGCTATTATATCAGCAGTTGTTTTTATTAAAATGCTAAACTTTATATTGCTGACATAATTTATGTGTATAATTAATAATCATGTTGTGCATTATACTTTACAATTTTTCTTAATCTATGTTTTTCAAGGGAAGACTGCTTACACTCAAATGATCCATGTAACAGTTGCAGATTGATAACAAAGGAAACTTGATGAAATATGAACTTATCACACCAAGTATTCCTCACAAAAACAATGTTACTCCTTCCTCCCAGATGCCTACACAGTCTTCTAAAGTTGATATACCTTCTTCATCTATCAAAGAGCATAAGCCTTCCTCTCTTGAGCCATTTGATCAAACCCTAACTATTGATAAATTGCAACAAGAAAATTCTCAGTTGCTTCAACAATTGGAAGACTGAAAAACTATGGATAGACATCTACAAAACAACATAAAAGGCCCAATACAAAATACCCAGGACAAGAGGTAGTAGCTTCTAAAGCCAATCCACCCCCTCCTTCATGAGTCTAGTTATGTCGGGTGATTCATTTTTGTTTGCAGAGGGACCTGCAAATCCTTAGGCGTGGGGGTAATGTTGGGTTCGTGTTTTGATTGTTTTATTGTGATGATCAAAACCTTTTTGCATGTGATATTACATATGCTATGATCTCATTTAGACATTTAAAAGGTATTATCAAGCTTTATACATCAATTTTCCATGGAATCGCACAAGGTATCTGTAATCATCGTTTTGCAATGGTTTTATGATTAATTCGTCTTTAGTTGAATGGTTACACTGATCTAATGTTTCTTGTTTTCCTGCAATAGGTCAAAAATGTGATCCGACCTTCCATCTAGGCCTTCATCCGGACCTTCATCCGACACTGTTCCAGGCAGCGAACTTAGAGCTTAATTTATGGGAATACGAAGTTGAATCATAAAAATATGGCACATGGGTTTTGTGCCCAATATACCTAATTAGGTCCTACGTGAGCCATTTCCTAAAATTGTAAACATTTTGAGAGAAGTTTGTGGTCCTCAATATGGCCCTCCAATACTCCAATACTCCATATGGCACTCCATTTGGCACTCAGAGCATAGAAGAGTTGGCGATACGCATATCTCGGGGCACCATTATGAAATTCGAGCACATGGGTTTTTCTCCCTTGGGATCCCTCTTGCTCGGTGTCCTACCATAATTTGCTTCCATCCATTGAAGATGCCAAGATCCATGGCCTATCTACTCACTCTGTTTCAAGCATTTACTAGAGTTTCCTCAACAGAATTTGATGTTCAATGATGTAAATGATTTTTTTATGCATATACTATTCTGAGAGGATCATAGGTCGACCTCTCAGCTCTATAAAAACTCTATAAATACATGTTGTCTATGCTGGGAAGAAAAACAGATTTGTATACATACACACAAACATTATTTCAATTTTGTTGTAAAACTCTGTTTTGGTGATTAATATCAATGTTGTGACTCCGATTTTACCTTGAAGTAGTTCCAAGACCTTCTGGGGGGCCCACCAGTGGTCTGGGTAGCTTGTTCATATTGTTGTACATTTATATTTTCATGTCTAACTCTCATTACTTTCTAATTTACAGGTTGCTTGCTGAAGTGTATTACTGTGTATATTTTTGCATTCGCTGAAATTGTATTTTTATTACAAGGTACTCACAGTTGTCCATAATTGTCTAGACTCTGACACCTAACATATTTTTATGCAAGTTATGTATTCTTAATGGATATATATATGTTCATAATCTATCTAATTGTGCAATCTTTCCATGTTTTATAAACTATAGATTATTTCATAGAGTCATTAATTAGGCAGTGCCTTTAACTGCATATTGCTTTATTAAATTATGAATTTTGGTTAACGTGTATAGATTTGCATAAATTGCCTATTTTACTTCCAGCATCGGAGTAATAGAATAACAATTAATTTTTAATTTCTTTTGAATAGTTGTGAGTTTTTGAAGATGTACTTTGAGATATTATTTTTGAAGAATTGTTCACTTAAAATAGTAATTTCACTATTTATAGTTATAGACTATTTTTAAAGAATTAGACTAATAGGTTCATTGTTTGTAGTTTATTTTGTACATTTTCAAGTATGATGTTCAAATAGATTTTACTTTGCTTGGAGTCTTTAAATTATCTTTTAAATAGGATTGTAGGTTAGGCATTAATCCTTAGAATCAATTATAATTACTTAGAATAAAGAGCTCATAGTTGTAGATTACTCTGTAAATTTAAAGTAAAGGTCTTCATTATTTGAGTTTATCGGAATTATATTAGAGTAGGCTAGGCTAGGCTGGATTAGAGCTCTAGACCCACACATACAGTGTTGGCACCTCGAAGCTTACGAGCCCCAGGTTGACAATTTTATGTCGAAATAGATAGCATATATTTTACTCGACAATGACTTAACCTAAAGTCCTTGCAATATAGATTATGTAACTTGGATTAATTAATCCTTGTTTTATTAAGCTTCGTGATTAGTTTCTTGAAGGAGGTACATGGGCTTGCCATAAAGACAACAAACCTCTACATGCCATGCAAATGTATTATATTATTTTTTTTATGCAATAGGGGGGATTCAAATTATTATTCTATTCATTTTTTTTGTGGAGAGCTTCTTTCTCTAAGTTTGAATGATGCCATAGTAATGCAAACTAGGAATATGGTGAGAGGAATGATATCCAAAATAATTGAAGGTGTACCTTCATACAATCTTATGATTCTAATTTGTAGAGTGGAAATGATTATATTTTTACTGTGAGAGAGATTATGCTATTGATTTACTATGATTAATCTTTAATGGCCATAGTGATTCTCTAATAAATTTGTGAGGAATTTACAACCATCAATTGATTGTGAATCCTATAAGTAATTGGGTGATTGGTTGACATAGTGGTGAATATATCTTACAACTAAGAGTCCTTGAATTCCTAGAATATAGATTCCCTAGCTAGCTTATGATGGAGCACTAGAAGGGAATTGGGATAGCCTAAGGGGTTGTTTAATGAAGAAAGGGATTCAATTCTTGGTATTGTGTAGGATAAGGGGGGAGAGTGTTGGTTGATTGGGATAGTGGTAGAGGGATTCCTGGCATGTGAGAGTTTTTGGGTTATGGGATAAGTAAGAGGAATTAGAGACAGACCTTAGGAATTCACCCTTTGTGGATTCATAGTCTTATCTTAGAGGTGACCTCTACCATAGAAAGACAAAATGTGATAGAGATCCAAAGTATAGGAGTATCATCTTTTGTTTGCATCTAGTTGGATGAATATTTTCCAAAAAAGATAAGTAATATGACTATGTCATGAAATGCCATATTAATGTGTTTTTCTATACCACATTTTATTATTTTCTATCTGGCTCAATTCTGTGTTTATATATATATATATATATATATATTGCAGATTCATGGCTAAAATTATTATAGAGTTACATTCACATCTTAAGGATGAAATTGACTATTAAGGCTATTATATCTTTAATTTCGTAATTAAATGCTACAACCAACCAATGAATTCAATTTTCATTTACATTGACTATGAAAACATAATTGGTGGTGTTTTTTCTAGTACCTTCTAACCTTAATGGAACAAGTTGTATAAGATAAAACCACAAACTAACAACATACAAAACTGTTTTATAATTTAAACATAAGCCTTTCAGAATGATCCATCACATAATCCCAAAGTAAAAATAACTACATACCCACACAAGTCACCTCATCAAATATGCAAAAGTTGGATTGGTAAACTTTGAATCTTAGAAAGTTAGTTTTATTGGTCCTATTTACATCATATCGAAATCATAAGATATGCATGAGTTGGATTGGTAAACTTTGAATCAAAGGAAGTTGATTTTATTGGTCCTATTTACACCAAATCATTCGTATTGTTATTGGAATTGATCGAGACATTTCAAGGATGTATAGCAAGGTGGTTTGAAAAAAAAGAGTGTTTAGCAACTACCATCCTTTTAGAAATTATTGTCAATATTCTCATGCAATAAATTATACTTTTGAAATTAATTAATGTTTTTATAAAGTAATGGATGAAATGATATCACAAATAACTTTGTAAGAGCTTGGGTACGAATTCTTATTTGATTGGATTTTGAGGTAGGTGGGTTGGCCTCATGAAACCATATTTTTTTTGTGGGCATAACATATTTATTCCAACGACAGGAAGTTCAGTTGTGGTCCGAGATTCTTTCATAACAGAGACTCATATCAAATGATTGAAAAAAAATAGATGACAAGCTCTATCTTTTGGCTAGTGGATCGCAAGTACAAAATGGATTCCCTTAAATCTGGATATACCCTAAATCTGGATATTCCCGTAGGGTCACTCTCATTTTATAAAGAACATTCACACACACCTTGTTTGAAAAGTGTATCTAGAATATCATTTTAAATAAAGAGTGACATACTTTAATAATTTGAGATCATTTATCTATGCTAATGACATAGATATTTTCTTTGCAAAGATAAACATATTCGATTTTATTTTATTTTTTTTATAATAATTTTAAATTTAAACTTGTAAATTTTGAAATAGATAATATAAAATATATTTTGAATATTCATTTAAAGAGATATATTTGACCAAAAAAATTTTACAAATTTTAAAATTGATCATATCCTTAACTCAATTGAGTATCTACAAATTTTTATTTTATTTTATTTTCTTCTTTGGCATAATCATTGTGGAAATATTTGAATAGGAGTTTCTATCCATTTTTTTAATAATTATAATTTAAAATAAATTTAGAGATAAATATGTTTTTAAACATGAATAATTATTTTTAGGAAATATGTATTTTCAATACATTGAAAATTTCAAAATAATAAAGATATAGAGTTGTTGAGATAATCAAATATAAAAATAAATAATTAGTTTAATTTTGATAACAATATATATTTTTTAGTAATTTAAATTCTTTTTATTTTTATTGTATATATGTTTAATTTATTTTAATGAAAAAGAAAGAGGTATTTTTTAAATAAAAAGAAGCAAACTATTTAAATTACACAAATGGGCCCTCACACAAAGTTGATGGATGAAAAAGTAGCAATGGGCGTCCCTAGAATATGCTTGGATCGTGCATGATTTCATTATGAATCACCATGTTGACCTACTAAATAGTCAACCAAGTTGTATTTAATAGAACATGTGCACATTCATAACTGCACAAGCATTCTTCTATATATGAATAAAAAATGGGGCTACGAGTTATTCACCGTTTTAAAACCTCAAGGTTCATTCTTAAGGATAAGAAGGTATGCTCTAAAGTAGTGGAACAATGAATTTAATTGTGATCATGGTGAGGTAGGTTACCATCACTTTAATTCTTGTTTCTAGTAGTGTCGGAGATATTTTCTCCATCATTTGTTTAAATTTGAGGTATGTTTATCTATCCAAATATTATGTATACACTTCTTAAATTCTTCGAATTAAGAAATAAAATAAAAATATTTTATTATTGTCTCATTGCAACCTATATTTCCATGGAACCTACAAATCAACAAAACCCAATCCTTCCATCACCAATTGAAGAAATTCCCAACCCTTACCTCCAACCCCCAAGTGGATATGCAAACACCGACATTGATATTGACATTGAAACATTCAAAAACCTAATTAGCTCTTTTATAAGCACTAAAGAGATAGCATGCCTTTCCTTTGATATATACCTTAAGAGTTGAGACCATTGTATTTCTATTTCCCATGCCCAAGGGAAATTATCTGATATTTTTGAATAGATGTCCATGAAGTATGAATACTATAGGATAGGTTTAGATAGGAATGGGGTGAGGGATTTCTAAATTTGAAACAATATCTCGTAACCTTATTTATTGACCCTAGAAATGTACAACACCCTCTCTTGTGACAAATTAGTGTATTTTTATGGAACAATGTACATACCAATAATTCATAGAGAATTGGATGGATAGGTGGTTTATGGTTTTTGACAAACCTTCCTGCAATAACAGAGAGGTGCCATTGTAATTTTTCAAAAAATTGTGGGACAAATTTACTTTAGATCTGTATGTCAATTACTTTGACATTAGTGAATGCTAAGGGGAAGTTTGTGGGTATGTAAAAGATTGATATATTTCCAAGTATGACCATTAATAGGGTCACATCCTCCTAGTTGGATGCATGATTCCCCCACCCGATATCCTAGGATTTCAGATAAGATTCATGAGACCCAAACATCAATTAACACCCCAACTGGTATTTTACTTTAGAATAGCATATTAATTACTTTATCCCACTAGGAGGGATCTTCAATCAATGTGAAACATGACAATGGAGTGATAAGGATTGAGACTTTGAGCGATGTAGCAGAGTCTAATTGAGTGAGGTCATATGGATATGATAGGAATTATGATCATAGTTCATGTGATCCTCATCCATGATCGAGTTGCGAGCAAACTTGTTCTAAGATGATGAATGCTCTTATAAATGAGATTTTCATGAATTAAGTTAGTAAGAAATTATATTTATAGAATTCGTTGATTATATATATACTTAGAAATGACAAGTATTCTATATAGTTGATTGTGAATTCTTTGTAAATATATAATTATTTGGAATGCACAATTGCTACACTCTGATACTCATATGTTTCCACACTATGACTCAGTCACTTCCATCATTGATATGGCAATGGAAATGACTTGTTATATGTAAATAAAACACACATGTATTGTGAAACTATAATTTTGTTTTAGTATGGTATTTTAGAATTTTTATGTTTCTTTTCATTGGCGTAATAGTATTAATATTGATAATAATATTAAATTTTTGAATGATATGAATTTTTGTATGACATTGTACCTTTTACAAAACCATTATTGTCCATAAAAAAATGTCATGATAATCCTCAAACATGTGAACCATATCTCTAGTTTTGTTTTGATAGTGGAAACATTAGACATCATTCCTTTTTTCATTAGTTAAATATCAATATGTGTGTTGGAATTTTTGGGGATCTGTTTATCTTTATTATGTCTTTATTAGAAACGTGACAATATGTAATAAATCAAAAGGTAACCTTGAACCCACCCTATATTACTAGTGACTAAACATAGAATTTGTCTTGTCTCTCTATGTATCCATAACCATTGATATTTATAAGTTTTTTTTTTGTATTTCCTTCCAAAGAAATCAATCCTCAACTCATCAAAAACTAATATCCTTTGTTTTTGCAAATAATAAATGAAAGAAAGTCTTCCATATAGTAAAGGGTAATACTTTCCAAAAGTGTCAAAGACCTGGGTTTAATTAGAATTCATAAATGGTTGAATTGTATTTCCTAAATGGATAAAGGAGGGAAACTAAATACATAGAGGTGGTATAAAATGATGAAGAAATATAATCCTTATTGGTTATTTTGGAATTATTTTGTTTCTCTAGGTGTGTTATGGATAATAAAGTCCTATTCTCTGACTAGGGTGAGGTGAAATCACATGACTAGGGTGAAATCACATTAGATCAAAAATTGAATATAGAAATATTTCTTTCTTCTACATTATCCTACAATAATTTGGAAATAACTAGCAAGGAAGTTAGAGGACTCACTTGATAAATGGATGGTTGGAGATGAGATGTGTCAATTTTCCTTTCACTAATCCTCTTGCTCCTTCCATGGGCTTCACAACTTGCAAACACAGAACAATACATTCCTCAAACCAATATGTAAAATATAACTAAATTATGAAATAACTAACTAATTAAATACAATCAGGAGCATTAGTATCAACACTAGAAAATAAACATTAAAAATGGAAATGTAAGTAGATATTATTGGGGGTAGGGAGCTGTTGGAATATTCACCAATACTAAGAGGGGGGTAGGGGAGTGAATCAATATTGATCAATTTTTATCATTTTATTCCCAACATGTAAACATTAAGTTATCAGTGGGGTGGCAGGAGTGGGAGGGGTCGTCATTTGCCCACGAGGAAACCAAGTTCTCTCTTTCCATTGGAATCTGGGCATAGCTACTAATAATCAAGCTGAAGCATGCGCACTGTACCAAGGTCTTCTTCTCGCCAAAAGAAGGAACATAAAATCCCTTTCGGTTATTGGGGATTCCAAGATAATCATAGGGAATGTACGCAAAGGGTCCCACCCTCCAAATATCCATTTAAGAGCCATTCTCCAAAGAATCTCGACAATTCGTACTCTCTTCCACAATATCTCCTTTTACCATGTCCTCTGGTGAAATAATCAATTGGTCGACGCTCAAGATAACCTAGCAATTGAAATGGAGCAAGGCACACTAGTGGTTAATGGGTTATCTCTCCACTCACCCATACCATGACATTTGACACATGGAATTTTGCTCCCCTGGCCACTGTCGTTTGGGCCACAGTGGCGAAAAGGGTCATGGTTTGGGTCACGTTTCAATCCAATGCCCCTGCTTGGACACATAACCACCCTCCCCCTCACCTCAACACATGTTTCTGCAGCCCCCACCACCTGCCCCACCTCAGATCTCAACACATAAGCACCCACTACCTCACCTCTGCGCGCGTCCAGTGCCTACATATCTCCCCATCCCCTGACTTGGGAAATCTTATCACAGTACCTTCAGCAGCTCATGAGAATGGAAGAGAAGACTGGAGTGACACGAACCTGTTCAATATGATGCACAAAGAGTACAACACATTAAATTCAGGCGAGATCAAGGATCCCAGCATCAGAGGTGATCATGGCCACAACTCATGGAAAAGCATGGGAAACTGGTTAAGTTCTCTAAATCATTCGAGGGTGATGGCGCATATCAAAATAGGAGAGACTCATTTTTTCGTCATTCTCATTCCTGAAAATAACAAAGTAGCATCCACACCTCATAAGCGCACTACTATCTATGCTTTACAGCTGGATAAAATAAGGATTATAGGGAAAATGAGCAGGTGTTAAGAACCAAACATCAATATAGCATAGAAAAACCTCAGGAAAAGTATTCAACGCCTTGAAAAAGAGATAATTTCAAATAATAAGCCTCTTCGAGGGGGAAACCTCCTTTTACCCCACTTAAATGTTCAAGTACAAGATGATTCAAAATGAAAATGTCTCCTT
>JZKD02S0403961.1:504464-519419 GCA_000966675.3 Picea glauca | reverse complement strand
ACTAGGAGGTATAATTACAACTAATGGCCTAAAGCCAACATAAATAAAATAACATTACTAATATAATATGCCCCAATTAAGGGGTAATGAGCCAATATTAGGGCTTAACAACAAGAAACCACAAAGAATTGTCTCAGGAGAGGAACACGACGAGATAGTAGACACAGTTCAAGCACTTCAATTACAGCTCAGGGCACTTTCTTCACAAGTTCTCTCCATCATAGAGATTACCATCCAACACAGGAGTTAACAATAGAGAAATAGAGACGAGTGTGAAGCTTTGAGGCAACAGATCGAGGAGATCCAAATGTTAGCTAGACCAGTGTCACCTGCAACCAACTACATTCCAACTTCTAATGCCTGGACCACGCCCAAACCTGGACCTCAACCTGTGGCCTCTAGCAGAGGCAGAATTCCTGGCACCAGACACTTCCAAAATCTAAGTGTATGTAATGTTTTTTTATGATGTTACTAGGAACACTTTGCATGGTTTTCACCATAGAAAATCAAGTAGGCTTTAGCATTTTAGTAAGAAATACCCCTGTTCTTCATTTTCTTCTTGGAGAATTCAGGGGGGTAATTTTTTAATTTTTCAAATTCTGTAACACAAACTATGTACATCGCCTGCGTATCTTCGTAGTTTTTTTAATATAATTTTTGCCCAGTTTTTGTTAAAAAAAAAACCATTAGGTTATCAACAATTTATCACATATAATTGTATTCAATACATGCTCAACACATAACCACAAATACACAGTACACAAGATTTTTATGTATAAAACCAAATGGGAGAAAACCAAATAATTGTTTTTAATATTTATCTTGAAAATTACATCCACAGGAAGCACCAACTTAAAAAATTCTCCACCAGCAATTGGAAGGAGGCATCGACCCCTTATTTACAGGCTCCAACCTGAAGGAAGCTAAAACTACCTAAGTTCTCCAACTCCAACTAGAAGGAGGCTCTAACCCCCTAGTTTACAGGGTCCAACCTGAAGGAAGCTCCAACTCCCTAGATTCTCCTGCACTAACTAGAAGGAGGCACCAACAACTCAAAGGAAGCTGCAACTCCCTTGCAAGAACCAACCTACTATTTTAAGACACCAATCTTCTCATGTGCCACCCAACCTCCCAGAAATATAAATAAGAGACTCAACTTGTCACTGATACTGTCACTGATATTATTACACCATCATCGTCAACATGTCACTATTACTGTCACTGATACTAATACATCATCATCATAAAAAATGGTTCAACCACATAAATATCATGCCAATATCACCAATAACATACCCCAAATCATACGCCAAAAATCACTAAGATATGCATTAAGTCATGTGGAAAATTATTCCTCAAGCATGTGCCAAAGCATCCATGATATGCCTCAAACCATATACCAAGATGTGACTAAATCATGTGCCAAAACATCCATGATGTGACTCAAACCATGTACCATGATCAATATATGGGTTGGCCGTGAGATATGATCACTTTTATGACGGTTATTATACACTTTTGCCACATGTACATATGTGTTTTTCATATTTTAAAGAAGCTTTTTGAAGAATTTTATGATAAAATGGTATGATCGACATAAGGTACGTGTGATTCATGTGAAATGATTGCATTACATATAATTCGTCATGTTTTATGATTACAAAGATCTAATTTACATTTTTATGGTGTTACAAGGAAAAAACACACCACGTTTCTATTTCCGGCACTTGATCCGACACTCCTTTCAGTACTCATTCCGGCACTTGATCTGACACTCTGTCCAACACTGCGTATTGCACAAAAACGTAGGGCGACTTGGCGGTTATGGTATTAGCAACCGGTGACGGGGAAATTGGGCACATGGGTTTTTTTCATGCTTTCCCCCTCCAGCTACTGAGCTCCCGACAACTCAGTTTCAGTTGCTCAAGAGTGAGATTATTGGCTCCCTCTATTTTATCAGTTAGGGCATCATTTATTGTAATTTGCCGAAATTAGAAGTGGTTCGACCCTCTTGTGGTCGACCACTCGGTCTATAAACGTTATAAATACCATTGAGGTGGTCATATGATTGTTAAGTAGCATAATCATTAGAATTGTCAGTGTGATAGACAGAAAAATGATTCTACTTTGTTTTAAGTTTTTAGATTGTCAGATTATGCCAGAACTGCACTTTTCAGTTTTTTGGGTGAATTTGACCTGTTGAGTTTGTGGTGTAATTTTAGAGAGTGACCACAAATTTATGGGGGGTCCACTAGCAATCTTGTAACTGTCTTTGTGTTGTTTATGCATTTTACAATTTAATTGTTCTCTTTATTTTCTGTAAATGCATATTTTTATTGTGTTAACTAGTTTGATGTAGTTTAATTGTTGTCATTCTCTTTTGCAGGTTAGAATGATGAGATGTGTTAGCATGCATTGATCTTGTAGATTAGGAATAGAATTGAAAGTCTCTATACTAACCTCGTGTGCAATTAGATGTTAGATTATGCTTTCTTTTATGATTTTCTAGTCAATTTTAAAACATAGTTTTAATTAGAATAGAACATAGTTTTGATTTGGGTTTTCTTTGACAGGGATTTGATGGATGGATAGAATTAATTCAAGTTTTTAATTATAGCTTTCTTATTTCAGTTTTATATAGATCTTGTTTCATTAGTTGTTGGTTAATGTAGATTGTTAATTTACTTTTCAATATCATAGTTTAATTTTTGTTTTTAATCATTTCTTTATTGCAGTTTGAATTGTTAGAATAGACATAGCATAGTTTCATTTTACGTAATTTCCTTTCCTAGAATTAAATCACAATTATATTTCTTAGTTAATGGTTGAATCTAATTTTGCTTATGTAGAATAGAAGTATAATGATGATCTCATTATGTTGTTGATGGTTTATACATGAATATGCAGGGTATCTAACATTGTTTTGTCATGGCTAAACTCTCATTGGATTATTTAATCTATACCTTTCACTTTTCCATTGAGATTAGTGTTGAGATTATACCACTGGAATTGTCCTTTGTTGTCAAGTTCCATCGAGATATCATCCGACACCGAAGACATTCACACAACCACCATCATTATATTTGAATTTTCATAGGTTAAAAGATAGTTTTCCTATTTTCATATATTAAGAAATAGTTTTTTTTCTTTCAAGGATTAAAAGAAATAGTTTTCCTGCTTTCATAGATATAGCTTCTTGCTTTCATAGATTAGAATAAAGTTTCATTGTTGTTGTAGGATATATAGACTTTTCTTTGATAGATTAGATAGTATTTTTCTTATCATAGATTAAGCATTAGTTGGTAGTTCTTCTTTCTTTCAATAAAATAGATTTCCATTCAAGCATTAGAAATAGTTTTGCACTAAACATTTAGTCCACTTGCCTCTTAGGATATATAATTGTTCAATGAGAATTTTTGCTTTGATTGCTTGCAGTAGTTAGTTATCTTTACTTACTTGTCTATTTTCTTCAGTAGGCTATTTAGGTTTGTTTACTTGTCTATTGCTTTAGTAGGATAGTTAGGTGTGTTTACTTGTCTATTGCTTTAGTAGGTTAGTTAGGTGTCTTTGCATTCTTGTCTATTTGCTTTAATAGGTTAGTTAGGTGTCTTTGCTTACTTGTTTATTTATTTGCTTTCATAGGATAGTTTCCCATTGAATGTAGGTTGGAAAGTTAAAATAGTTTTCTTTTGTTAGTTGCTCATTATTATGATTATTAGCTTGCCTTTGCTTATTGTTGAACTAGTTTTCTTTGAATAGGGTTTTTTACTTGATTTTCTTAGGACTATCCATCGATCCTGGCCCAAAAGTACTTAAGTTATCGAGTTTCAATTTTCTTAGTAGGGTTTGTTCATTAGATAGCTTTGTTTGAGTAGATTAGACTTAGATAGCTACCTTCCTTATTTAGACTATACTCCTACCAACCTTCTACCTTTGGCATATATTTTGCTACAACTCTAAGTCTACTTACCCCGGGTTGACAATTTAATTAAGGGATTTTACTGTCTTTTTAGTGCATATAGAACACCCATCATTTTTGGCGTCGTTGTCGGGGATTTGTCTCAAGGTAAGAAGTAGTTAGGACTTAAATCATTTCTAGACCTTAGCATTAGTTTGGTGGTAGGGGAACTTTAAGACGAGAGGTAAGAACCTACACATCTGTTATAGGAGGTTCCCCCAAAACCAATGGTAGTTTTTCTTTTTGTTTTTATTTTTCATGAATAGACCTAAGAATCAAATGGTAGCTTTTTCTTTTTGTTTTTTCTTTATTTCATGAATAGGCCTAGAGACCCACAAGGTATATACATTAAATCAAAATTAGACCTTTCAACCAAGGTTCCTTCCGATCTCTTTGGGGGAAGGAACATTCTGCTTATAAAATCCGCAGACCAATACCGAAAAACATAAGCTAGATCAACACAAAGAGATAAAATAGTCTCTGAAGAGACTAATACAAGGAGTACTATAGAACAAGAAATTGAAGCATCAATCATATTGGGATAGGAGGCAAGACCACTCGAGTCTTCCACAGAACCAAACAATACAACCTTTGTGTTTACACCACCACCAGGGGACCCTAACTTTAAAGATATCATAGATCCTCAACAAGTGAATCTTTTGTTTGGTAGTTCAGCCAATGTAATTATCTCTCAAATTGACACAAAAACTTTGGCACCAATAGTCTCAATCGACTCGATTAGAGTCCCATATATCCAATCTGTAGGAATACCTTTCCATCAAAGAGAAACCTTTTTTTCTTCAAAGGTAAAACCACCTAGGTACTCTCTTTTTGAAAATGAAGCCAATATGGATGATCAAGAGGACCATAACAATGTAAGACATGGAGAGGAAGAAGAAACTAGAAACCAAACCAAAAATACCTTTGCATTTCCAATTTTGGACACCACTCCAAATGTCAACATGAAGAATATTCCTCTCTCGGTATTGCCTACCTTTTACGGTAAAAACAGTGAAGATCCAGACACCTTCCTATTTGAATTTTACATCTTCTGTAGGAGCTACAACTACGTACAAGATGCCCAGAAATTAAAACTCTTTCCTGCCACCCTCAAAGACTCTACACTAAGATGGTTCATGGGGTTGGGAGAATTCAGTATTAGGTCTTGGGAAGCCATGAATGACATATTTCTCAAGAAATACCAAGACTATTGCAAGACTAAAGAGTCTCGTAATGACATCTTTAAAATCCAAAAATTAGAAGACAAGACCCTCGAAGATTATGTGGAAAGATTTGGTTATATCTCCTAGAAGTCAAAATACCATGACCTCCCATAGGATGAAATTAGGGCTCTTTTCCTTAAGGAAATTTTATAAGAATATTTAGAGATGCTTAACATGATGACATCACGTGACATCTCTCATAAACCATTTGCTAAAATATGAGAAATGTATAAAAATTACTCAAGGAGTAGATCCAAAACAGGCAAGCATGTTCGAGACCCTTACAATAGAAACTTAAAACTAGTTAGTTCAGGTGGTATTATGAGAGCGGAGATAGGGAACCTGTTAGAAAACTTTAAGACTGGCATCTTAAGCACAATAGGTTCCCATTTGGATACCCTTAAACTCAAAAAGAAACAGGAGGAGGAGAATGCAACAATGGGCATATATTGCCCAAGATGCAGGAGGAAGCATTCCTCAAGGGAGTTCCCATTAGATAACATTTCAGTTTGTGTCTTCTATACAGAAGACCATGTGACTAAAAAATGTCCATCATTGCTTGGTTTATTAGCCATCTATAGGAGTGGAGATCCTGGGGAGTCTTCTTATGCACCTTGGAGGCCATGGAAGCCTAGGAATCAACCCACATACCTGGATCTACAGTCTCAATTTCCACCCTATTATCAACAACAACAGTGGAACCCATCAGGTTGGAAAAACTGGTCTACTTAGTACCAACATCCTTGGATTCAAGGATGGAGGGGAGGACACAACCAAGGAAATCCTCAAGCTCCACCTATCCATATGTCCAACCATCATTATCCTCAGTTCCCACTGAACACTCCACAAATTTTGCCAGGTTTTGTTCCACCACCTTTACCTCCCAATCCACAACAAAAACTGTTAAAATATCAAATTACAAGCTCTCTGAGAACAACACTATTACCAGCCCAACCAGTGACAAATCCTAATAATAAGCCCCATCAACCTATTCACAATGTTGAGATGTATACCTTCATGACATATGTTATTACTCTTGTTCCATTACAAGAAATTCAACTAAGATCGGGAAAAGTTCTAGAGAGGCAGAGACCTTCAGTAGTCATCCAGGAAGAAGAAGAAGAAGAAACCACCAAACAAACCATGGATGAAACTAGGTGGGAAGATGTTATTATCCCGATGAACCAAGAACCAAAGCTTCCCCAAAATGAACCTTCACAAATTATGAAGGTCCCTCCTTATCCAGACTGATTGGTAATCGAGAAACCTACCACCCGACCGGAATTTGACATTTTGAATGAAATGAAAAATATTTGTGTCAAGATTCCTCTGCTTCAAGCCATTAAAGAAATTCCAATCTATAGTAAGGTAGTCAAAGAATTGTGTATCAAGAAGCCAGGTAGGAAGCAAAAGGACCGCCCTATAGTACACTTGATAGGAGGACTTTCCGAATACATATCAGAGGAGCCAAAACTAGAAAAATATGGGAACCCAGGAAACCCCATAGTGACCATAACTATTAATGAGGTCTCCATTGGTAAAAATCTCATAGATCTAGGGGAAACCATCAATGTTATGATTGCTACTACCTTGGAACAATTACAGTTACAACCTCTTCTTCGACCTACCCCAACCATTTTGGAATTAGCAGATAAAGCTAGGGTTATACCTGAAGGAATTTTAGATGATATCATGGTTACTTTAGCCTCATGGGAGTACCCAGTAGATTTTCTTGTCATTCAATCAAAGGATCCTACCAAAGGCCGCCCCCTTATTTTGGGAAGACCTTGGCAAGCCACAACCAATGCATTTATTGGCTATAGAGAAGGAGAAATGACCATCTTGAATGGTCTCTCTATCCAGAAGCTCACCATTTACCCTCCATCTCAACATATTTTGGAGAATCTATGGTGGATTTAATGTCCATACGAGAACAAGGACCGGGAAGAACCCATATTTCCTAGTGACCATGCATGGGCACTTCAAAAGAACACAATAGAAAATGTGCTAAACTAGTTTATTTCTGCTATCACATGTGTCAATTTTCCATAGTCCTTTCCCCAATTTGAAAACATGTTTTGGGAATAATTTCAATAACAATTAGACGCATCCATTTTGTCTTCGACATCTTTTATTTTTGAGATTGATGAGTTTTCCATGTCTTACACTATGCCCTACGAGATTAGTCCAGGAAATTTTTTACATATAAATTATGGGCTAGATGCAGACCAACAAAAATAGTTAGTAGATATCCTTAAAGAACAATCAGAAGAATTTTCCCAGGAATACACTGACATTAAGGGTATACATCCTGACACACGCATCCATCACATATATACCCAGGGGGAAGTAACACCTATTAGGAAACCCCAGAGAAGGATGAACCCAACACTCAAGGATTTAGTCAAGGAGGAGATTAAAAAGTTGCTAAATGTTGGATTTATCTATCCCATATCCGATATTAAGTGGGTATCCCCACTTGTAGTGGTTCCAAAGAAAGTGACATGGAAATGGATAATTTGTGTTGATTTCCATAAACTCAACAAGCCCACTTTGAAATACTACTTTCCTCTGCCTTTCATTTACCAGGTTCTAGATACCTTATCCAGAAAGAAGTATTTCTCCTTTCTAAATGGGTACAGTGGATACAACCAAATTCTTATAGCACTCTAGGACTAGGACAAGACTACCTTTACTTGTCCTTGGGTCACCTATGCCTATAGGGTCTTACCATTCGGATTATGTAATGCTCCTACCACTTTTTAAAGAGAAATATTAGGGATATTTTCCAATCTTATTCATGATTGTGTGGAGGTATACATGGATGAATTCACAGTCCATCAAAACACTTACCAGGAAGCCTTAGACAACTTAGAAAAAGTCCTCATCAGATGCCAGGAAATGAACCTATCTCTAAGTCATGAAAAATGAAAAATGTTGTTAATTGAAGGAGTGGTTCTAGGACATCATGTTTCATTTGAAGAGATAAAAGTTGATCCTACAAAGATTGAGGTCATTGTCAGACTTCCACCCCCAAAGACTCAAAAAGAGGTGAGAAGATTTCTTGGACATGTCGGATATTACCGACAGTTTATTGAAAATTTTACAAAGATTGTTGCACCTATGTTCAGATTATTAATAAAATATTTTGACTTTGTTTGGACTGGGCAGTGTCAAACTACCTTTGAAACCCTGAAAGCTAAGCTATATGTGGCACCAGTTCTTAGAGGGCCCAATTGGACTCTCCCATTTCATATATCCATTGATGCCTCTGACACCACAATAGGAGGGGTATTAGGGAAGAAAGAGGACCATCAATCCTATGCCATTTATTTTGTGAGCAAGAATTTGTCCCCTACCGAGTTGAACTACACAGTCACCGAGAAAGAATTCTTGGCAGTTGTTCATGCTATCAACAAATTTTGTCATTACAATATTGGTTATGAAGTATTTGTACACACCTACCATCCCACCATTAGATTCCTCATGAATAAACTTATAACTAATGGCAGAGTGACTAGGTGGCTCTTGTTATTGCAATAATTTAATATTATTATGCTTGAATGACCTGGAAAAGATAATGTAGTAGCTGAATTTCTTTCCAGAATAAAAAATGAGGATGATCGTATCCCTATAGATGATATTTTCCTAGATGAGCACCTATTTTCCCTTTCTGTCAATACTCCATGGTTTGCAGATATGGTAAAATATCTAGCCACTAGGAAGTTACCGTCTCATTTGTCACCTCATGAAAAGAATAAAATTATTACACAAAGTGCTAATTACTCTTGGGTTGGTCATGATTTTTTTCGCACAAGACCTGATTTGATTATTCGTAGATGTGTCCGAGAGAACGAGGTACCTGATATACTACGAAGTTGTCATGATGGACCATGTGGTGGCCATTTTTCTGACAAATGTACAACATATAAGGTGTTACATTCGGGTTACTATTGGCCTAGCATTTTCAAACATGCTTACAAGTATGTGAGAATTTTTTATAGTTTCCAAAGGATAGGAAGACCTACGTCATCTAACGAAATGTCTTTGCAAGCCCAAGTTATGATATAACCCTTCGAAAAATGGTCCATTGACTTTGTAGGACCAATTTTACCCATGTCCCATAGGAAGAACTATATTTTTGTTTGTACAGACTATGTCACCAAATGGGTAGAGGCAAAAGCCCTATTCAGGGCTATAGATAAGTCTCTTGTCGAATTTATCTATGAAGACATATTTACCCACTTCGATTTCCCTCATGAAATTTTTACTGACCAAGGCACTCAATTTACTTCCAAGATGATGAAATATCTAACATAGAAATATGGGATTAAACACTGTAAAAATTATCCATAACACCCGCAAGCCAATGGTCAGGTAGAATCCACAAACAAAGTTCTGGAATCCATCTTGACCAAGATTGTTCAGTTACATCACCGATATTGGGATGATAGGCTCCTAGAGGCTTTGTGGGCATATCAGACTACCTGGAGAAATACCACTAGGCATACCCCTTATGAGATAGTGTACGGGAAACAAGTACTTTTACCTATAGAATTCCAAGTAAGGACCTTCTATATTTCCGTAGAATTAGGATTTAACATGGATGAGGCTCAAAAGCAACGAGACCTACAATTGAATGAGTTGGATGAAATCCGGCAAGATGCCATCCAACAGACAATATTAGTCCAAAACCAGAGGTGAAAGTGGCATCACAAGTTTATCAAGAAGAAACACTTCGAACTTGGTGACTAGGCTCTATTGTTTGATTACTAATTCAAAACCTTCAAAGGAAAACTACCACCTGTTGGTTGGGCCCTTACGAGGTAGACACTGTATATGACAATGGAGCTGTAAAAATTAAAACAATTGATGATGGACAAGTGTCCTTTGTGGTAAATGGACACCGAATTAATTTTTATGATAAGCCCATTTCCAGAGAGGATTTTCTATAGGTCATGTCAACTGACAAGGAATTGGCCTTAGTATATGGGGAATTCCCCCCTTGTTCTTGAAATATTTTCTGAATTTCCTATTGTATATATGTAAATATTTTTTGCATTTTGTTAATAAGGCAGTTCTAGATATTTCTATAAGTATTTATTTTACTAGGAGTACACAGTTTCAAGGATATTTCCTCAAAACATTTTTTATACTTGAATTTTGTGTTTGTTAAAGCATCGAATGAATATTGACTTACAGTAATTAGCCATATTTTTGCAAAATTCTCATTTTTTTGGCATTCTAAAGTAGTTTCTCTTGAAACTCTTCACCACTATATAAGGAAGTGATACCATAACTATCAAGCCTAGAGGTCTCTCGTACAGGTTTTCCAAGAAACTTGAGTAAGTGAGTCAAGTGTCTTTATCAAAGAGTAACAAGGAGGTCTAATGAGTGGTTAGTCATGGAAATATCACAATAACTACAAAGGAAGAAAGTAAGTTGAGCCTAGAGATACCTTTTTGTTCTTTCTCAATGGTACCATCCACTACACACTAAATAGCTTGATTATATCATATCTTTATATAGGCCACGTCTGCCTAAGTACCCCTTACATCAGGAAAATCACTAAATAATATAATGGAAATTCATCCTCTAACATAAATACCATCCCAATTGAAAAAAAGAGAAAGAAAAAGTTGTTTTCAATGTTTTCCCCCAATATTCTTGCATAAGCAATCTTATACTAAAATATTAAAGGATGGAGGGCCAGTCTCTAAGGGTTTAAGAGGCTAACCCATCGAGATACTAAACAGGTCTGATGGTAGCGGGTACCAACCTGTGGTATCACTAGGTAAACCCGTTGGAGTACTAAACATGCTTGTTGGCAGTGAGGCATTCTACCTAGTGAGGATGGTAATATGAAAAAAATAAATAATAAATTTAAACTTGTTCTGATGTACGACATTACTTGTAGACAAAGCTAACATTAAGTATGTGTGGTTAAGATAAGGTTACTAAATCTCATACACTTTCCATTGGGAAATAACTCTAAGACTATCTTGAAACTCTCTTTCCTACCTCTTCTTATCTATATATAGGATCTATTATCATATAGGTGGGTCATCTCCTAACTATCTTGTCAGACCAATCTGTGAAATTTTATCTTTACACTTGACATACTATAAATATTCAGCTATTGGGGAATACTAACTAGTCTTCTATACTTTTGATTGTGAGGTGTCACAATACTTAGGTGTGGGGGAGGGGTTCATGAGATGACAAATGATCATTGCCTAGAGAAGTGGATATTTGCAAGAATTTTTGTATTATTACCATGATACAGGTTATTATATTGATAGTCATGTTATTTTTGAAATTCTTAAATCCTATGTGCTATAAATTATTGAACACATACTTAACAGACCACTCTTTATCGGTTTATCGTTTCATTACAAGTTTCATATTGTAGGTTTGACAATACATTTTTATGCTTGCTATAACCTGTTCATTGTAGGTTTTTGACATTATATGTCATATGAAAGAAGATTGAGTGAGCATGGAGCATTTTGCCTCTGCTCATTAACTACTATGATTGTAAAAAAAACATTTCAAATTTGCAGGCTATCCATTATAAAAGGTGAAAATGCACTTAACACAAAGGTACCGAATGAAGTACCATATGAGGTGTCGTATGAGATGTCGTTTGAGGTGTCGAATGAAGTGCCATATGAATTGCATACCAGTAACTGTCTTATATTCCAGGTAACTAGAAATCAATTACATTCAATTGAATTGGCTGCAAGCATTGATTGTATATGCTTCATATGTTTATGATCAAATGTCCAAGTCAAAAGACTTGGACATTGATCTAACTACGCATCATTACATTACCCAAAAGCATTCCATCAAATTCAAATTTCCCACACATGGCAGATCACGCGCACATGTGTGCAGTGTACTTCGCCATGAGTGAATTCAAAATAGGGTTGGGCACTCTATTATCTCAATTCTCCCTTACCATTTTCTCTCCCCCGCGTTAAGAAATCACGCCCAACCTCTGCCATTTCATCCCCTGTTCAAAATGCATTCGGCCTGTGCTCAATTCATGCCATTTTTTGGCTCGATTACACCCTTTCTTGGTTAATTTTGTCTCTGTCACAATGCCCAGGAGATATGAACCCTCCTCCTATACAGAATTGTTTTCCATTCCCGAATTTGCACAGTGCAGAGAAGTGTTTTTGGGCATAGGCCGGGGGCCATTTTTTTCTATCTTACAGGGCCACGATGATGGTCTCTCCATGCAATTTGTAGTTGGTTTCAATGGTAAGACAAGACATGTAGGATCTCTTACCTTTGAATTAATAGAAGAGTCCATTGTTGCAGCAACAAATCTCCCAATAATGGGACATAGATGGTTCAAAAACCACCAATTGCCGTGCTCAAGTTATAACAGGGTGTTTAAGCCCGAATTCGAGAGAATTTCAGGAGAAAAAGGGTATTCTAAGGAGTGGATAAAGGCAGAATTGATCAATCCCCTCATCGTAATCACAAGGTTAATTACATGTGAAGGTAGATACTCTACTTTCAAATCTTGTCATTTTAAATTGCTGGCTCATTTTTTGTTCAACAAACCCTCGAACTTCCCCTTCTATTTTCTCAAAATCTTGGAGAAGATGTCCTCTCAAGTGAGGAATAATGTGACTAACCCCCACAATAGTCTCTCCCATCATGGCTTGATCAAACTCCTCATTCTTGTCGAACTAGAGAAATAGGGGCAAAATTGGGATGCCTTTATCTACCAATTTGCAAACCCTCACTTGACAGTTAAGACTGACAAATAGCCACTTAGCCTGAAAACTATCTCTCCATCCAAGCCTCTCTCTCCAAGAACTCCAAACACCTTTGCACAAACCCTCTCTTTGCCAAAACAATACCAAAATATTGTTGATATCCCTACTTCTTCATCGAGTAAAAATACCAAGAGAAAAGACCAAAAGAAGCCTATTGTTAACCCCCCAATGCCTTAACTCTCTCTTGATCCTACACCTAAAGATGTCTAAGAAGTAATGCAACAATACTTTCCCATAATTCCCACAAACAAGAGGGGAGCCAATTTATTTGGTAAAGGACTCTTTTGGAAGAGTACTTGGAGCACAAGAACCAAGCCTTATGCAAACCTCCACTGACTTCGGATCTTATCCAAGTGTCCTCCGACCTTGAGAGCCCTCATAAGAAACCTAGGGAAGTTTTTGTGGATGGACTAGAGCCACTAAGGAAAACAAAATCAGAACTTACCTCACCTTACCGATTTCCCATCACTCCTACTTCACCCATGCCCACTCTAGATCCTAAAACTGATAGATTGTGCACATCCCTCAAAGGATATAAGCCTTCATCGGAGATCACCGATTCTTCCCCAACCTTAGAGGAGCTACAAAAGGAAAACCATCATCTTCTCCAATAGTTGGAGGAAAGGAAGAAAATAGATACACACCTTCATCATGACAATGAAGTCCTTCAAACAAAGGTTAACTCTCTTCAATGATTGGTCAATGAGATGACCAAATCTAACCGTAGCCTCAAAGCACAACTGAAGCGACACAAGAGGCACAAGGCTATATCTTCACAGTAGGAAGGAGATGCTTCCAAAGCTGATCCTCCTCAACAAGCCTAGTTCCAAGGGGTATCTTCTTTTTTTTTGCAGTGGGACTTGCAAAATCGTAAGTGTGGGGGTAATGTTGGGCCTGATATATGATCACTTTTATGACGGTTATTATACACTTTTTCCGCATGTACATATGTGTTTTTCATATTTTAAAGGATCTTTTTGAAGAATTTTATGATAAAATGGTATGATCGACATAAGGTACGTGTGATTAATGTTTAATGATTGTATTACGTATAATTTATCATGTTTTATGATTACCAAAATCTAATTTATGTTTTTCTGGTGTTACAGGGAAAAAATGCACCACGTTTCTTCTTCCGACACTTGATCCGACATTCCTTCTAGTACTCGTTCCGACACTACGTATTGCACAAAAACATAGGGCGAATTGGTGGTTATGGTATTCGCGGCCAGTGATGGGCAAATTGGGCACGTGGGTTTTGTTGATGCTTTCCCCCTCCAGCTACTGAGCTCCCGGCAACTCAGTTTCAGTTGCTCAAGAGGGTGATTCTTGGCTCTCTCTGTTTTATCAGTTAGGGCATCATTTATTATAATTTTCTGAAATTAGAAGTGGTTCGACCCTCCTGTGGTCGACCACTTGGTCTGTAAACATTATAAATACCACTAAGGTGGTCAGATGATTTTTAAGTAGCATAATCATTAGAATTGTCTGTGTGATAGACAAAAAAAAGATTTTACTCTGATTTAAGTTTTTACATTGCCAGATTATGCCAGAACCACGTTTTTCAGTTTTTATGGTGAATTAAACCTGCTGAGTTCGTAGTGTACTTTTAGAGAGTGTCAATGACTTGCTGGGGGGGCCACCAATAGTCTAGTAATTGTATTTGTGTTGTTTATGCATTTTACAATTTAATTGTTCTCTTTATTTTCTGTACATGCATATTTTTATTGTGTTAACTAGTTTGTTGTAGTTTAATTGTCGTGATTCTCTTTTGCAGGTTAGAATGATGAGATGTGTTAGCATGCATTGATATTGTAGATTAGGAATAGACTATTAAGAACCAAATATCAATATAGTATAGAAAATCCTCAGAAAAAGTACTCAACGCATTGAAAAAGAGATAATTTCAGATAATAAGCCTCTTCGAGGGGGCAACCTCCTTTTACCCCACTTAAATGTTCAAGTACAAGATGATTCAAAA
>JZKD02S0403961.1:468739-499979 GCA_000966675.3 Picea glauca | reverse complement strand
GAATCCATTTTAGTATCCAACTTAGCTTCCATTGAATCCATCTTATTTTGTAGTTCATTTATGTCCCTATGCATTTCTTCACCTTCATCAAGAGTCCAAGTAGGATTTTCTAGAGACTTATTTGGTGTAGAAGTTCCCTTTTTGGGTGGCATGTTGGCGAAGTATCACTTTTGAACCTTGATTTTGAGGTGGTTCTGCTAGACAATATTTCTTCTGTTGTATCTCCCAAGTTTCATCCCTTTTGGGTATGAAACTTTCTTTTATGTATTGCTCTGATATTTCTTCTTTGCAATGCCACAGGTCCGATCAAAATTGGATGTGCCAAGTGGAATTTACGGTAACTTCCCCACAACTTGCCGATTTTTGGCCTTTCCAGGAGATCTCACTTGTATAGTATGCCCCACACAAAATAATTGATATAAAATTATGAAACTCACACTAAAGATACTACAAACTATCCATGATCCAATGAAACCAGTCCCATGCAATTTGGATACTCTAGGAAGAATTTATGATTGTTTTACCTGGAACACCTTCTTGAGACTAGTCAATAGGACTAGTCAGATACCCTATCTTACACAAGGTGTATCTACAAATTTAATATGACCCAAAATATGAAATTTTGACCATAGATACCTTTCTAATTTTTGTAAATATCCATAGGAGTTCAGGTTCTGAAACATTACATAAATTTTTTTATAGTGAAAATTCTACAATGACTCAGTTCAGGATGATTCCAAAACCCCATCTTGTAGAGGTTGTATCTCAGAAAGTATAAGGCCTCAGGAGCTGAATTTTGAACCCAACGTACCTTGATCCGTCTACTAAATGTCCTCCAAGTTGTTCCTTCTGAAACATTGTTAAAAAATGTTATAGAGAAAATTCCAAGGTGTTTCAGATGTAGCAGTGAAACCCCAAGACCTTGAGCTCTGATACCATATGTTAAGAACCAAATATCAATATAGCATAGAAAATCCTTAGAAAAATTACTCAACACCTTGAAAATGAGATAATTTTAGATAATAAGCCTCTTCGAGGGGGCAACCTCCTTTTACCCCACTTAAATGTTCAAGTACAAGATGATTCAAAATGCAAATGTCTCTTTGGTATATATAGGAGACTAGGAGGTATAATTACAACTAATGGCCTAAAGCTGACATAAATAAAATAACATTACTAATATAATATGCCCCAATTAAGGGGTAATGAGGCAATATTAGGGATTAACACATACTTGCAAGTCTCTATACTAACCCCGTGTGCAATTATATGTTAGATTATTCTTTCTTTTATGATTTTGTAGTCAAGTTTAAAACAGAGTTTTAATTAGAATAGAACAGAGTTTTGATTTCGGTTTTCTTTGACAGGGATTTGATGGATGGATAGAACTAATTCCAATTTTTAATTGTAGCTTGCTTATTTCAGTTTTATATAGATCATGTTTAATTAGTTGTTGGTTAATGTAGATTGTTAGTTTTCTTTTCAATATCATAGTTTAATTTCTGTTTTTAATCATTTCTTTATTGTAGTTTGAATTGTTAGAATAGACATACCATAGTTTCATTTTATGTAATTTCCTTTCCTACAATTAAATTGCAATTATATTTCGTAGTTAATGGTTGAATATAATTGTTCTTATGTATAATAGAAGTATAATGATGATGTTGTTATGTTGTTGATGGTTTATATATGAATATGTAGGGTATCTAACATTGTTTTGTCATGGCTAAACTCTCATTGGATTGTTTAATCCATACCTTTCACTTTGCCATTGAGATTAATGTTGAGCTTATACCACTGGAATTGTCCTTTGTTGTCAAGTTCCATCGAGATATCATCTGACACCGAAGACATTCACATAACCACCAACATTATATTTGAATTGTCATAGGTTAAAGAATAGTTTTCTTGTTTTCATAGATTAAGAAATAGTTTTCTTTCTTTCATAGATTAAAAGAAATAGTTTTCCTTCTTTCATAGATATAGTTTCTTTCTTTCATAGATTAGAATAAAGTTTCATTGTTGTTGTAGGATAGATAGACTTTTCTTTGATAGATTAGATAGTAGTTTTCTTATCATATATTAATCATTAGTTGGTAGTTCTTCTTGCTTTCAATAAAATAGATTTCCTTTCATGCATTAGAAATAGTTTTGCATTAATCATTTAGTCCACTTGCCTCTTAGGCTAGATAGTTGTTCAATGAGAAGTTTTACTTTGATTTCTTGCAATAGTTAGTTGTGTTCACTGACTTGTTTATTTTCTTTAGCAGGTTAGTTAGGTGTCTTTACTTACTTGTCTATTTCTTTAGTAGCTTAGCTAGGTGTCTTTACTTACTTGTCTATTGCTTTAGTAGGTTAGTTCGGTCTCTTTGCTTGCTTGTCTTTTTTCTTTAATAGGTTAGTTAGGTGTCTTCTCTTCCTTGTTTATTTATTTGCTTTCATAGTATAGTTTCTCCTTTAATGTAGGTTGGCAAGTTACAATAGTTTGCTTTTGTTAGTTGCTCATTATTATGCTTAGTAGTTTTCCTTTGCTTATTGTTGAACTAGTTTTCTTTGAATAGGGTTTTTGACTTTCTTTTCTTAGGACTATCCATTGATCCTTGGCCCAAAATCACTTAGGTTACCAAGTTTCAATTTTATTAGTAGGGTTTGTTCATTAGATACCTTTGTTTGAGTAGATTAGCCTTAGATAGATACCTTCCTTAGTTAGACTATACTCCTACCAACCCTCTATCTTTGGCATATATTTTGCTACAACTCTAAGTTTACTTACCCTGGGTTGACAATTTAACTAAGGGTTTTTAGTGTCTTTTTAGTGCATATAGAACACCCATCAATATGCGTCAACCATGTGCCAAGAACATTCAATAAATGCCTCAAGAATGTGCCAAAATATACATCAAACATGTGTCAAACCATCCATGATATGCCTCAAAGCATATGCCATAACCTCCTAGATATGACTCAAGCATATACCATAATCACCAAGATATGCCTCAAACATATACCATAGCCTCTAAGATATGAACATCAAAACATATAGAAAACCATACCTTTTATCATGTGAAAACTTGGATCATGAGATCTCAAACCATCAAACCTTTCTCAACTTTAAAATTAAGAGAATAACACATTCTTCAAAAAATTTCACAAATACTCGATTCATCCATTGTCAACCTCCAGACACCTGTGATTTTCTTTACTACAATTCATGTATACCCTATATGTGATTCGTCCATATGCAACCCACTTATAAATGCGCTTCACCCTTTTGCAAACCACAAGTAACCTCAGAAAAGTGGTACAATCACCTCCATACACTTTTCTCTCCTCAACCTCCTTTCTCCTAGGCCATATTCACTTTTCTTAGATCACTAATCCTCCTAGCAAAATTGTAGACCCACTTATACTAGCTCCATTCCAAAAACACACACTTTCTTGGACATAAAATGAGAGGTTCTTGATGTGTATTTATACCCTTCCAAGTAACTTCTTTACTTGATATTTGAGCCAACCTATAACTTCTTTTTTGCAACAATTTCTTTCCTTTTCCTAATTTTGGGGAAAAATTATAACTTCTTTATGCAACTGTTTAGGGCCTTTTTAACCATATGTTGGGGCTTCATCTTTAAGAGGGTATAAATTATCAACGATGAGGAACCATGTGGTCTGCCACCTACCATTGGAAATGACATGATGAGGATTATCCATCTATGAGAATTTTTCATGTTTTTACAATGTCCTTCATACTCTTTTCCTCCAATCAACTTTGAGATTCATGACCACTCCTCTAGGGATTCATAACCATATTCGTGGGGCTTATTTGACCATACACTATAAATTCTTTATCTAAATACTATGGATTCTTGTAGGCTTCTTCAAAGCGTCTTCCCACGAGGGCCATGCTTAGAGCTATGCCATAAGAGGGCCACTTTGGAGACTTCTTCAAATACACCCATCACTTCTAGAGGCTTATGGACTTCTTCTAGGGTTGACATCAATAAAAATAATATTTCCAACAATCTCCCCCTTCGGCATTGATGGAAACAATCATACACCACTTGTGACCATTTATCCATCTATGTTCATGCTTCTGATCTTTCTCTCCTTCTTTTGTTCTTTTTGTCCCCATTTGACATCAATGGAAAAGGGTAAATCCTCCTGACAATTTCTCTCCTCATGTCTTCTTTGCAGGATGTCATCTAGATGAATATGTGGTTCCTTGTATATGTTTCCTTTCCTCTTTTATAGGGCTTATTTTCCATTGGTTCTTCCTGGTGTAATCCACTGACATATATTAAAAGAATTCATTTCAAATTTCCTTCGTCACTTGAATTCAAATATTCATGGATTGTCATGTCTTTACTGAGTTGATATCAATAACATAATCATTCAACAATATCCTCCTGACAATATACTCCTTCTAATGGTTTTTATCCCCTTGTATTTTTGTTCCTATCAAGACTTTCCTTCTTGTGACTAGTTGGTTCCACCTGTTAATATGCTTCTTTTCTAAGTCATATGATTCACTAAACATTCCTCTTGATGACAATGAAAAGTATTTCTACAATTCCTCTTGAGCTCATGCTCTCATCGACTATCATGTATCTTCTATGTTTCATGTAAAGTATTATCTTCTATACCTATCAAATATCTCATGAATTCATCTATGTCCATATGTCACAAAATTTTACATGAATCTGTTATTCAACTGCATACAATGCTAATCCATTCATCACTTTAATATTCTGAAGAATTCTCCAAATATGATAAAACTGATCATTACATATTCATTCTTATCAATCCAAATCAAACATGTCTACAAGTCTTCTCTATCTTTAAATCAAAATCTACAGTTTGCAACAAGTACACATTCTCAACTCTATAATAAATATATCCCTTCTTGAATACATTCTTGAAATATTCCATACAATCATGAATCTCTATCTCAAATTTTTTTCAATGATATTCCTCATAACTTCCAGCTGACCTCTTCATACCTTCATGGGGATGAGTTCTAAAAACTTCTCCTTAATCAACAAATATGCAATAATTTCTACTTAGACTCCCCCTCTTCAACATTCACATTAATTGGAGTCTCCAAGCCAAATGGATTAGAATAATATATAAGGATTCTTTGTTGTAGGATTGTCATTCTGAATTCTGACATCTTCCTCTTTGTATGTAGATTCATCATGATCTCGGAATTCTGTAAATCCCATGAGTAAAAATTTTTGGAGTTATTCATTTGTCTATTCTTCTTGTATTTGATTACTTCTCAGAACCTTATTGTATCTGATATCAGTGTTTTCCTTCAAGGAATACTTCATCGTGCTTCTACAATCATGATCTATATTTCCATAGTTGTGTAATTTATAACATTCAATATTATAGGGGGTGATATAAACATATCTTGCTTGAACATTTCTTCCATACACTCTGTAATCCACAAATTTATGTCCAAAGTTATTACAAGTAAAACAATAACTAGGAAAAAAAAATTGATACCTGTGAGCTAATGATCCTGTTTGTGATGTAGTCCTTCTGAATTCACACCTTAGTTTCTCACGATCTTTTCTTTTTTGTTTCCTTCATAATGAATGAATCTTCTTTGATACCTAGAGATAGAAGGTCTTCTTGGAGATATACCTCTTCTACATTCATCCCTCCTTGACTCTTCCTCACCAGGATTCCTTCCTTTCAGAATGTCTACATAATTCTCATCCTTCTCGTCATTCTTCATTTCCGACAATTTGGAACACTTCTCTTCAATTTTCATTATTGGTTTTGTGGAGATTCCTTTCTCTTGGATGCTCTTGCTGGGATTGGCATTTGAATCTTCTTTGCATGAGGCCTCACCATTGTATCCAAGAACTTATTTATTAAAGGGTGACCTTTGACGACTCAAAATATCTTCTATTACTGGAGAGATCATCAATTTTTTGTTAAGATTGTCAACTTCAACTCTCAATGAGATGAATTCTTCTTCAAGCTTCTCACAATTTTCTTCTTTCTTCATCATCAAGGTCTTCATTAATTGTTCTATTCTCTTTTCTTCTTCAAGTTGGGTTTTCAATTAGATGATTTCTTCTTCAAATATTCTTTATTGTTGAATAAATTATGCTTCAAGATTGTTTAAGTCCTCAGATATTTCCTTAAGATGAGTTGTCAAAATATCTTCTCTCTTTTCTACTTCCTTTTCCTTGATTTTTAAGTGATCACCTTCTTCTTCTTCATTGACACGTTCTTTTCTCTGCAATACCATTTTAGCTTCCAAACACTCATTTATTTTCTTATTTTCTTCCAACAAGTTTCTAAGTGTTTCTTCAATCCTTCTCGCTTCTTCTAGCTAGACCTTTAGATTTTTAATAATATGCTAGACTTCTTCAGAATTTTTGTTAGGGTTTTGAGAACCCTCCTTCAACTTGATCAATTCTTCCTTGAGTGACTTGTTTTTATTTTTTTCTCTTTTTATCTCACTCAAAGTGATGATTAGTTCCACCTCAAGATCAATTTCACCTTGTTTTCAATGTTCTTCATCATTTTCAAGTTTGTTTCTCTACATTTCTAGGGAACATAAGAATATTGCTTTATTTTCTTCCATAGAATTTCCAGTTTCTTCTTCTAGATCTGTCTGACATGAAGAGATTATTTCCTATTGTTCTATC
Source organism: Picea glauca (assembly GCA_000966675.3). Taxonomy (NCBI): domain Eukaryota; kingdom Viridiplantae; phylum Streptophyta; class Pinopsida; order Pinales; family Pinaceae; genus Picea; species Picea glauca. Next base: position 493,311 of record JZKD02S0403961.1, on the reverse strand, counting down.
TCAACACCTTCTTTATTCTGATCAACATACTTTGTCTCTATGATTACAAAATCTCTTTGTCTGATGAGTGTTGTCCCACCTTGAATTTTACTAAATCAAGTAATCCATCATGGATGACATCCATTGCTATTTTTTTCTTCCTTTTCTATTCCTTCTTGGCTGTAGTATTCAAAGGTTTCTTTGAAGTAGTGTATCTTATAACAACTACGTACCAAACATTATACCCCTGTGCCTATAAAAATACTTTCATTCTTGAGCTCCATCTCTTGTAATTATCACCATCAAACACATGTGTTCAATTATTTATGTAATCCATGATCTACCTTCTAATGGTTAAACTATTTCTAAAGGACCTTATCTGATACAAATTGTTGGAATATTCATCTATACTGAGAGGGGGGGTTGAATTTGTATTGAGCACTTTTTACCATTTTTAATCAGAACCTGTAGCCATTAAGTTATCAACAATTTATCACATATGATTTCATTCAAGATATAATCAACACATAACCACAAATACATAGTACACAAGAGTTTTATGTGGAAACCCAAATGGGAGAAAAAAATGTAACAATTTTTAATATATATCTTGAATATTACATCCACTTGAAGCACCGAATTCCAAAATTATTCAACATCAACTAGAAGGAGGCACCAACCCCCTATTTATAGGATCCAACCTAAAAGAAGCTACAACTCTCTAATTTCTCTAGCTCCAACTGGAAGGAGGCTCTAACCCTCTAGTTTATAGGCTCCAACCTGAAGGAAGCTCTAAATCCCTAGATTCTCCAGCACCAAGTGGAAGGAGGCTCCAACCCCCTATTTTTATGAGCACCAACTCAAAGGAAGATGCAACTCCCTTGAAATCACCAACCTTCTATCTAAAGACACCAATATTCCCGTGCGCCACCCAACCTCCCAAAAATATAAATAAGAGACTGAACGTGTCATTGTAACTGTCATTGATAGTGTCACTGATACTGATGCATAATCATCATAAAAAACATGTCACTGTTATTGTCACTGATACTGATACATCATTATCATCAAAATTGGTTCAACAACATAAATCTTATTCAAATATCACCAATATCACCCCCCAAATGATATTCCAAAAATCACTAAGATATGCATTAATCCATGTTCCATATTATGTCTCTAGCATGTGGTTGTTGGAGTTACTTCAAACACACCTAGGATTTATTTTTCCTCATTTTCTAGTCATTATTATTCATTATCCAGTCTCCTATATTTTAGGAATAATATTCCTCTAGGGAGAATATTCTCTTTAGTTTTCACTTCAGTTTGACTAGTTGAGTGGAGTCTAGATGTTGCATTGGTTTTGTCACCATGAAACATTGGGATCATCACCATAGTGAATTATCCTTGGTATCATCACCATATTGGTGCATTACCCATGATTCCATGATCTCCTCCTCACTTCACTCTATTTCAATTAGTTAACTGAAGACTGGTAGACTAGTTAACTCAGCTAGGTGGTAGTTCACTCCTGTAACTGCCTAAGAGACTAGACTAGGTGGAATTTCACTCCCGTAATTGCTGGTGTGTTTCCAGATCACTCTAGAACACCACTATGGTGCATTGGATTCACCTCCAGTGCACATTGGTTGAGTTATACAGATTATATCATGTGTAAATTATTCATTATTCATTACGATTAATGAGGATTCTTCCATTATTTCTCTTTTGCTTATTCTTTCTCAATTTCTCTCTGCAAATATGTGTGGTATTTTCTATCTAGATCTATTTTGTGCAGGTTCAACACATTTACTTGGTATCAGAGATGACAGACTGTTAAGCAAAATCTACACTAAATTATTTTTGTAGGTACTGAAGATTGAAGAACACATAAAGATGGATTATTCATCAGAAATACTTCTCACGCCTTATAACTATTTGGAGTGGAAGAAAAAAAATATTCTTCAACTCATATGTAGAGGATTGTACCAAATAACTATGGAAATGGAAGTAGATCCTGATTCAACCAATGAGAAAAATGACTTTCTCAATAGACAAGATATGACCATAGGATTTATATGTTTGTATGTTTATCTCGAGCTTTTCCATCAAGTATATGATGAATCACAAGACTCGACTCCAAACTAATTATGGACCAGATTGGAGGTTCTATTTGGGAATAAAGAATATTGTGACGACTGCATGCAAAAGGTTGACAAAATAGAGAATGTAGAAAATCCACTGGAAGATAAATCATCTTAGTTTGAAGAGCCTTCTACACAAGTATATACACAAATTTGTATTTGATTAATTGAAGATGATGTCTTCTCCATTTCAGATTTTTTTTCTGAATTTCATGTGGAAGATATATGACATGCATCTCAGGGGTCACATGCAGACACTTTTCCATGCGCAATGCATGCATCTTAGGAGACAAAAAGGGAGCTGCGAAAATAAGAATCCATTATGATATTTTATGAGAAAAATTTGTAGAAAAAAAATGGATATTTGAATTCCTCTCGGGAAAATATCCAATTTCAAAAGAGATATCGTCCAAAACGGAGTCTGGGAAGTGAAGTTATGAACATTTTAAAATCAACAAAATTTGAGCGTTTTTCCAGAAATAGCCGCACGGTTTTCAAAGTTTAATCTAAAATTTATTTGGATATTATTATTTACAAGAAGAGAAAGTTTATATGTGTGAACATTGCAATGGTGCATATACTTCATTAGATCCATGAAGACATCTATATCTTCAACAAAATCTTCAACGAGCACAAACTTGCACAGTTGTGAGGTATTCTTGGAGTTAAGGACAAGGTTGCTTAGCAACTTCTTTTTATTCCTTTTATTTTTTTATGCATTGTAATTTGAGGGGGGAAGGGGGGGTTCCCTCTTTCCTTGTTTATTTCAGTGTATCTTTTATATTTGGTTACCTAACATGGCCTCATTGCTGTGACCGATTTTTTTTTTTCACAATAGTGATGTTCAAGGGGGGTGTTGGAGTTCTTCACACACAGCTAGGATTTATTTTTCCTAATGTTTTTCCTTATTTATTATTCATTATCCATTCTCCTATATTTTAGGAAGAATATTCCTCTAGGGAGAATATTCTCTTCAGTTTAACTAGTTGAGTGGAGTCTAGATGCTACATTGGTTTTGTCACCATGCAACATTGAGATCATCACCAACTAATGCACATTAGCCTTGGTATCATCACCAGACTGGCTCATTACCCACAATTTCTTGATCTCCTCCTCACTTCACTCTATTTCAGTCAGATAATTGAAGACTGGTAGACTAGTTAACTCAACTAGGTGGCAGTTCACTCCTGTAACTTCCTGAGAGACTACACTAGGTGGAAGTTCACTCCTATAAATGCTAGTGTGTGTCTAGATCACTCTATACCACCACTATGGTGCATTTTCTTCACCTCCAATGCATATTGGTTGAGTTTTACAGAGTATATCATGTGTAAGTTATTCATTATTCATTGCGGTTAATGAGAATTCTTCCATTCTTTCTCTCTTCTCAATTTCTCTCTGCAAATGTGTGTGGTATTTTCTAACTATATCTATTATGTGCAGGTTCAACACATTTACAATGAAAAGGAATCCATGATATTCCTCAAACCATGTACCAATATGTGCCTAAATCTTGTGCTAAAACATCCATGATATTCCTCAAACCATGTACCATAACCATCAATATATACATCAACCATGTGCCAAGAAAATTTCAAACATGCCTCAAGCATGTGCCAAACTATGCATCAAACATGTGTCAAACCATCTAGGATATGTTGAAAATAATATTCCATAACCTCTTAGATATTCCTCAAGAATATATTGTAATCACCAAGATATTCCTCAAACATATACCATAGCCTCCAAGATACGAACATCAAAACATATAGAAAACCATACCTTTTATCATGTGAAAACCTAGAGCATGACATATCAGATGATTTGACCTTCCTCAACTTAAGGATTAAGAGAATATCACATTCTTCAAACTTTTGCATAGATACGCGATTCATCCACTATCAACCTATAGACATGTGCACTTTGCTTTACTGTAATCCATGTATACCCTATATGTGATTCATTTGTCTGCAAACCACACATAAACGTGCTTCACCATTATGCAAACCATGCATAACCTCAGAAAAATGGTACGATCACCTTTGTACACTTCAATATTCCCGACTTCCTTTCTCCTAGGATAGATCCGCTTCGTTGAGATCACCAATCCTCCTAGCACAAGTGTAGACCCACTTATACTATGTCCATTCCACAAACATACACTTTATTGGATATAAAATGATAGGTTCTTAATCTGTATTTATAGCATTCAAAATAACTTATTTACTTGATCTTTGATCCTACTTGTAACTTCTTGTTTGCAACAATTTTTCTCCTTTTCCTAATTTTGGGGATGACTTATAACTTCTTGTTGCAATCGTGTAGGGTATTTTTAACCATACTTCAAGGATTAATATTTAATAGGGTATAACTTCTCAATTGTGAGGAAACACATGGAGTACCACCTACCATTGGAAATAAAATAACCATGACTATCCATCTATGAGAGTTTTTCATGCATTTGAAATGTCCTTCATACTCTTTTATCCAATCAACTTCGAGCTTCATGACCACTCCTCTAGGGCTTCATAACCATATTCTTATGGATTCTTTGAACATACATTGTAACTTTTTTTTTAACCACTAGGGATTCTTGTAGGATTTTTCAAAGCATCTTCCCATGAGGGCTATTCTTAGAGCTACACCATATAGGGACAACTCTTGATATTTCTTCAAATACACCCATCACTTCTAGAGTCTTCTAGACTACTTATATGGTTGACATCAATGACAAACAAATCTCCAATAGGGGAAAGAAGATATATATCCATTTTTATAAATAAAATAAGAAGTACAATGAAATATACTTTAATTCCATGTTTGACACTACTTGTAACCATTGTTTGGATTACTCCTACCTTGAGCCACTTAGGAATTCTTGACCTCTAATTTCTTTCACTGCTCGAAGAAGAGAAAGACATAGATGCCCTATATATCTATGTTAGAACATGGGAAATGGAACAAAATAAGAATGGGACTACTCAAGGAGATGTTGGTCATAAAAACCATGGAGAAATATTTCTCTTACTAATCAAGATCATATTATAAATATGGTATCACAAGGCTTGTGTGTAATTTTTCCTCCTTTGTGGTATTATTTATACTATTTCAAGATGGTTAAGACTATTGATCATGGGAATTAGGAATTTTTGGAATTAATTTACCCATAAACCCCACTTGGGAGCATGTAATTCTCATGACTTTATATTTTTTTACTCACTCTTGAAGGAATTTACTTGTTTCCTGAAGGGAACAAGTGAGTACTCACTCCCTTAATGAAGGAAACAAGGGATTATGTCGAAAGGATGGATATGTTGTAGAGTTGGGAGTGGATTTAGTCATTTGAACACAAGAAGAGAATGCATCATGGATAATAAGATGCATATTAGTTGAATGAGGTGGTGAAACATGCTATAATAGTGCCCCCTAGTGTGTGAGGCCATAAGATTAGTTGATGGCCTAAATAAATTATAAATTATAGAAGGAAACAATTGAGTGGGGCTAAGTGGAGTGCATCAAACATTGGATTAGGGAAGTACCTACAACAAAAGACAAGGTATGATATGCATCTCTTCTCAAGGTAGGCATACACGTGCTTACATGTGAAAAATCATGGATAGAAAACCAAATACACTGTGGATCCATGAAGAAAATAAAGAAGCAGTGATCATGGACATGGCAAGAAACAAAGTGGATCCATGTATATATAAAAGTAGTGAGCATGACCAGGGAAGAGATACATAGTGGTTCCATGTCAAATAGATCATAGCCATAAACATATACATAATGGATCTATGTCTCAATACACATTAGGAGGATGGATAGAGAAATGAAGTGGACAATTGATCCTCTTGAACATACCAATTTCGTTGAGGTGAGTGGTAAAATATTGTGCAATTTGAGAAGAATCATAATGAGGTGTCTCTACTAATGGCCCAAGTTCTTCAAATACAAACCCATCGAAGGTAAGAGCCTGCACCATGTGAATGGATGATCTAAGGTTGAACATGGGAGACGTTATTTGATTACCAGTCATTGATGTGTATTATTAACAAATGTGAGATAACCCATTGATAATGATAATAATGGAAGTCAAGGTGCTTAGTACATTCTAGCAAGTGTTAATAGATGTGCTAATTGAGAACACTTGTAGAGTCTATATATCAAGAGAAATTGATGTATTATGAATGTTGATAGTGAGGGAACCTGCCACTGATGACTACAAGTCCCAAGGTACTATAAAGTATCTAAGCCTCATCCCTAGAGAAAATGTGTCAAAGTTGACGAGAAGATATATGTTGGAAGGAGGTAATCAAGGAATCCCCCATCATCAAACACAATTGAATAGAAGGATAATTATTTGGAAGGAATTAGATGAAAGTTGGAAGGACATACCACTAGGTAAATCTCTTACATGTATCATTGGTGAGGAATTCCACCAATGATGAAAATGGAACCCAAGGTATGACATGAATACCAAAGTGTGAGTAAAGGTCTGGACGTCAAAAACAAGGGAACCCACTTAGTTAGAGACGATTGATGAATTTCATATGTTGAGTGCAAGGTAACCTATCAATGATGAAAATAGGCCCAAGGTGCTACTCTATGTCAAATTCTTAGAGTAACGTGTCGTAGTCGATAAGAGATGACCCACCAAATATAAGTCAATGGAGACCTTCTACACCAGAACAAGTAAATAAACAATATATTGGTGATATTGAGACAACTTTGGACAACTAAGAAGGATAACATGGATGGTAAAGAAACAACTAAGGAATTATTGACATAGGATAAAACATCCCATGAACATAAGCATGAAATGATGGTGATTTGGGAAACATTTGACACAAAGTGGAACAATGATACAAGCCTTTGATGCAGGAGGAAAAAAAAACTCTTCATATTGACTAGAAGATAATTGGTTGAAGGAGTAATAAAACTAAAAAATAAAGGTCCATGTTCCTAAGGCCATACTAAACCCAACTTGCTGAGTGGTTGACTAAAAACTTGGCATTTTTTTTAAGGGTGACATAACTTAGGATTGCTACAATAAAAAACATAAATCTTAATTCTTTCACCCCTCTCTTTTTTATAATATTTTAATTTTTTGTGTTTTTTATATTATTAAAGCCTGAAAAATAATAAAATAATATTATTTTATAGTGGATGAAATGAGAATTGCAAGAAAGCAAACTAGTTCCAAGTGCATGGAACATACCTATGCAAAATGAAAGGAGGATGCACAGGATATGAACAATATTCGTGGTGTTTCCTCTAGTGATAGGTTTTTGAGATATATCGGAAACAAATGTAAAGGAAAGTGACTGGAGATAATACGTATGCAACAATACAACTTGAAATAAAAATTGGTAGTCCCATGGGCAATTGTCAACAATAGATTGAGGAGAAGTCATGCAACTTTAACACAAAGTCATGGTGGGGATAAAAAGGGACTTTCAAGCCTATGAAAAACTTCACCATGGGAACCAATATGTAAAAACAGGGTTCTGACTAGGGCACCCATGATTTTCAGGATCTACCACATGAATTATGACGCTTCTAAAACAACAAAGAAGCATTTTTTTCACAATTTAGTGGGGTTGATCCTAAGGAAAAATGAATCAATAAACTGATAATGCATCATGTAAGGAGTGAAATCCTAACCTATATGATAGTTTCAAGATCATCACCTGTCATAATAGATCAATGTGGACCAAAAAAATGGAAAATTCCAAAGAAAATGTCTCCAAAGTTCTTCATATATGACCAACAACACTCATATAGAAGTTAATAAATCCAATATATAAACCATTGATAATGACTTGTGTTCTAGAATAAAAAACCTTAAAACAATGAACCTTAAAATTACAATATGGTAAAAATCATCTCTCAACCTTACAACTTATGCATAATACTTCTTCAGGTAAAGCCCATTGCGAAGCTAAGGAAAATGATTTCTTTGGTAGCCAACCTGTAAAGTCCTACCATGTCTTCCCATGGTCTACCATCCATATTCATGGCTTCAAGGATAAACTCATTTGAAGGAAATTCAACATCCAAGAAATCATGTGAAATGGGAGGATTGATGACCCAAATGGGATATGTGAACTGATCATGTTCCAATTCCATACAATGTCATAGATTCTAATCAGATCTCACAAAGTCTATCAATGAAAATTGTAGCACACCTTACCCCCTAAACATTATTTAGGTAGGAAGGATGCCAAAATTTCTTTTTTTCAACAAAATTCCTTTCTCAAATATAATCCCTTGGGTGAATTCTTGGCCTTGAGAACCTTCTAATGACTATAAATATTGTAAAATTTGAGTTCAGGATTAGAAATTACGATCCTTTAAACTTCCAAGTAAAACTTCCTACTAACACTTCACCTGATATCAAATATTGGGAATTCACGTTAAAAAAGACTGGTTGACATAATAGATATGCGATATTTGATAATCATTTTCAAAGTGATTAAGGGTTAATAAAAGATTAAAATTATTTAAAACATGAGGTTCACATTCATAATCCGTACGATTTGACAAAATTTCGAGGTTGTAAGAATAGTTGATTACATGGGTTGGCTAAATAAATAACTACATATATTTTTTAATAATCCATTACTTGCGAAGTTATGGTGAAATAAAAACCACTTATGGTATATGTGAATGTATCTACGGTCGAATCCAAGCCTTAAAAAACACGATTTCCTCCTGTTTTCATTGTCATTTTTCATGTCACTTTTTTTAGAAGCATTCTTATTTCTCCAGATTCTTGCCACATAACAACTTTTCTTTATTTTCCTTGCAATAAAAGTAAGTTAAGTTTTTGATGTTTCATATATGCTTTAATAAAAGAAATACAATACATTTATATGATTAATTCTCTTCTATTATTGGTACAAGATCAATAAAATTCCACCCAAAGCATCCAAGAAGGCAAGTAAGACCACATAGATAGAGGAGGAAGAAAATAAAAATGTTCTATTATTCATAGGTTTGTCTAGGACACATTTAATAAAGTAAGAAGTTGGCAGGGGAAACACATGATAATTCGAGGAAATGTGTCAAACATATATGAGTGGAAAAAACTCAAAATTCAAATTTCTTTGGAATATTGGATGGAGAAATTAAGGCAATGACAAGACTTGGTCAAAGATGCTATCAAATATTGTTCTAGTATTTGGGAAAATGCAATTGATATTCATATCAAATCTGACATGAAAAATGTTTAGTTTTTAGGATTATCAGTCTTGGGAGGTTCTTCATTTTCATATCTTCAATAGTAGAGAAAGGATACAGAAGGGTTAATTCAGGGTTTAGATAAATGGGATCTGTAGGATGATAATCAATTTATTATTAACCCATCTACCTTCTCAAAATTTATTCATAAATGTTTTCTATATTGCAAGACGAAGTCAACACTATTACAAGAAAAGTTTTCCATTGTGAGATGTTTCTAGATAAGTCTTCTCCTTCATTCCACAACATCCCTCTCTATTGAGCACACTTTTATTGACATATTATTTTAGGATACTTGCGTGCAAGTGATCCAGTTATAGTATATTATGATTTTGTTTCAATTATGGGTTACATATGATGATGATGATGTATTTTGAATTATTTCTATTTTGATGTATATATATTGGAAAATGTTATTGACGATTTTTCCTAAGTGTGCAGGAAACATGACAGGTTATGGATGCTGACGACATCAATGGACTTCCTTGGTCTACGGATTGAGTCATGGAGTGGAGTATATTTGTTTGAGTATTTCATTTGACACACATGTGACATATGATTGATTATAATATGATTTACGTATATGGATTATTTACATGGTTCTTTTTAGTGGAGGAAGGCTTAACAATGCTTGTTAATCTGACTCACATAAGGAGTAAAGGGGCTATGCACATAAACCAAATATTTGAAGGAGATGTGTGGCAGTGTCCCTATCATAGCCTACTAACACTCACGTCATGGTATGAACTTTAGTTTAACAATTACATAGTTAAATAGGTCCACGATGTCGCGAGAGTGGACTAAGAAATTTTCTCACGAAGATTTCTAAGGGGCGAATAGTAAGGAAAAATCCTTGTTCCTTAGAAGCCCTTAGTCTCTCACAAGGTCGACCAAATGTAGTATTGACTCCAATGGTCAGAAAAAATTCTAAAAATAGTCTAATATGAGTGGCACCCTTGGAGAACAGAGGTGCGTCTCGAAGGGAATGTCACATAATAAAAACTTGAGTCAATAAATCTAGGTGGCCTAGAAAACATTGAAATGGTAGACTTTGTTATAATGAAATAATTAGTTAGTTAGTAAATTATAAACTAAGAAGCCTAAAAACATTCTAATCCTAAGTATAATACTAATACTATGACTAAGTTTAATTAAGGAACTAAATTAAATATTTAAATAAATTAAAAGAATTGAGATAAAAATCAAACTCTTGAAAAAGACGGATAAAAATCCAAAGGTTGGATAAAATGCACAGGTGTGCATGAAATTAATAAAATGGATTTTAAATAGAAATAAATAATAATATGAGAGAATAGGTGCACACATAGAATAGTATCTTGAGTCAAACTACCACTAAGTCTAACTAGAATAAGACTCCTAATCCAGCTCTAACTAAGATCTAGTTAGGAGACACTCATTAAATGAGAATTTGGGGAACAAAGGGGACAACTAAGAGAGAAAATAGGAACACATTGGAGAATGTGAGGGAAAATTGTTTTTTAAAACAAAATAAAATGGTAATTACTTGTTCAACATGGGGAGAGTGTTACAAGTGTGTGGGTGAATAATCATAATTAATTTAATCTAAAAATTTAATTATTTGTGCATGAGGACATGTGTCATTGGGGATTTTTCTGTAACAAAATTGTGGTAGAAGGGAAATGGATCTTTGTCACTTTTCTTGGTACTATTATGATGCCAAAAATTTGTGGACTTTGTTTTACTTGTGAGATTTGGGATACCAATCTTGTAGAAAGAGTGGAAGCTCTTCCTTGTGAGGCAATCCTTGGAGCTATTGTTTGTTGGTTTTTGTGTGTGGCCCCTTTGCGAATCGGGGGGATAAGGGGGGAGAAGAGTACCCATAGCATTGGTTGGGAGGTACAGATGAATTTTTGGTGATTAGAAAGAAAGAGTACATGAAAGGAGAGAAATTCTTTGAAGGGAATCTACATCTCTCAATCTTCATTGGTCTCGGTATTTTTATTTCTGAAATTTGTTTTGTAATATGAGTATAATTGCATGTTAGAATTGGTATGACCATTGTAGAATCAATAGCAAATTCTTGATGCCAAATTGTTATATTTTATGCTAAATAAATGATAATTGTGGTGCTTAGAGAATTCAAAAATATCGTTGTAAAATTTCAGTTTATTGTAAAATTCCAATTTTATATTTTGTATGCTCTATGATTTTTAAAATTCTATTTTTCCAATCCACAAATTGAAGTTCGTATGACTACAACAATTTATTTGAGAATTTAAAAATTGATCATTTAATTGTTCACTGACAAGCTAAGGAAATTTGAAAGGATGGATATCATTGAGTCTCTGCTTGAATGTAATTAGATGTAATCTGAATCTATTTGTATCGTTGGGTCTCTGTTGAATATAATTGTACGTATGAATTATTCATATCGTTGGGTCTCTGATGAATCTAATTGTAAATCCAAATTATTCGCATCATTGAGACTCTATTTAATTTAATTATAAATTTGAATTCATGCATATCGTTGGGTCTCTTTTGAATTTGATTGTAAATCTGAATGTTTAATTAAATTAAATAGAGACCCAACAATACATAAATATTTGATAGTAGATAAAAATCTTAGACCTATAACAGTCATACTAATAATTCTATTGTAAAGAGCCAATGAATTTTTTTTTGAACAATTATTAAATATTTTTACTATAGAAGGTATACTCATTACTCGGTTTCAAGACTCCTTGTAATAAAATGTTTTTGAATGAGGCTTGAGCTAGTGATTAGATAAATTGTTAGAAATTACATTCCCAATTTGGTTGTAAGTTAGGAATGATTATGGAGTCATTATAGGATGTTCATATATTCTTGTGGTACATTTGTTAGTTAGTGAAAAATTAATTTCTACATGTATTCTTAAAGGAAAGAAAGTTCGTTAATGTTGAATGTAAATTATTGTAGCATTGTTAGGGAGAAGGTAAATTTTGTCTAGATATTGAACAAATAATTATTTTGTATTCTTATTGAGTTGGTACATTGTATAGATATTGAATAATTAATGTTACATCTAGGGAAAGATTTGTTAATGGTGAATAATAATTATATGATGGTATTCATAAAGAGAAGGCATATTATCTAGATGATGGGTAATTATTTTTTATGTGATCTTTAAGACAAGGAAACTTTGTCGAGTATGATTAGTAATTGAATATTTTAATTTGAATTATGATCAAGTAACTTAATGTTACTTTAGTCTCGAGTCTATAATTTATTTGGTTATGGGAATATGTACCTCCTTGTTCTTTAGAACAATTGCGAGTCATGAGACCTTAAACAATCAAGATGAATCAGAAGAATTTGTACTTGAGCGTTGATTATGAGTCTTGGAGGTCCTAACCTTGTAGGGAAAGTTGGGTGGATAGACATTCTTTTCATTCATTTTTTATATGTTGATCTATTAGTAACTTGATGTTATTCAATTCTTTTCATAAGGTGATGTGGGTGAGAAAATAATGTGTAAAATTGATGTATGTTGTTGTCGTGTATCACTTGTTCTAATTGTTGTTTCAAAAAAAAAATCACCACTGTATTTAATTACATACTTACATGTTGTAATAGAGGGGTTCATTAAATATGGTATCAGAGAGGGTTCAAACCCCCGACATTGGACCGTTATGCCTTCCACTATGTTAACATTAAATGATTAAAATATTTATCCCTAATTAATTTTGAAATTTTCCGATGCATGTAATCATGGTTAGAGGATGTAGGGGAAGTAGATGATGTGGTACTAGAGGAAGAAGTGTGAAGGCTCTAATATTATCCATGCCAAAGGATTATAAACCTCTAGGAGATGATTAGACAACTGAGAAGGAGCAAGTTTTTGTGGGAGATGCGGTAGGTATTATGAGATCCTTTTAGAGGATGTCATAGGCTTTGATCAATTGCATGGATAGTGATGAGGGAAGAGCATATGTTCCAAATGAGGGTTCACAACGTGCTCCAGTTAGTAGTAGTATACACAGAGAACTCTAAAATGTGAAATTTCCTGAGTTATAGGGTTCCATAGATGGCTTAGCCGCTGAGGCATAGTTGAAGAACATGGTAATGTGCTTCACACTTTGCGATTACACCTCCAACATGAAAGTATACATGGCAGTCTTTCGGTTGAAGGGGATTTCTCTTCTATGGTGGAAGACACTCCTACCTCAACTAAATATGGTCCTCGAAGATGTGTCATGGGAGATGTTCGAGGAACAGTTATGACAGAGGTAATTGTCTGAGGAATTCATTGAGTGCCAACTTAATTAGTTAAACACCTAATGATAGGATGGTCATACAGTACCTAAGTATGAGTCCAGATTCATGGAGCTACTTAGGTATTGTCCACATATGAACACTAAGAAGTTAAAGGTCAACAAGTTTGTGTTCGACCTTAAATTCAACATTCATGTGAAGGTGAGGATCCTAATGCATCAAATGTTGCATGATGTAGTTCATAAGGCCCTCATAGCTAAGAAAGAGATGAAAAATGGGGGTCGTGGAGGATTACTTCTAGACGTAATGGAAATACAAAATCAAGAGTGCAACAACGTCATATGCTAGCTAGAAAGACTACTCGGCATCGAGATATGCCCATAGGACCTTTGTTCTTGACACCGAGATAAGAGAGTCCTCAACAAAGGACTCCTTATAGAGTACCATAGCAACAACAACAACGTCGTCCACATAAACAACAACATTTTAGGAATTTTCATTAGAACAGACCAAGATCACAGACTTCTAGGCCAACAACATCTACTTTGAGTACTAGGAGCATTGGACCAAAGACTGGATACTAGACATGTGGAGAGACACATTACCAACAAGATTATTTGATTGAGAAATATAGAGTGGCCAGATCATATCGACCCACTATAGTTGGCGATTTGGGTAAGGCCCAAAGGATACATGATGCGGTGAAAAACTACGAGGCCGAGCACTAGTCCATTGTTCTTGAGACGTCATGTGTAATCGTCGACCAAAATTTTAGCACTTTGATAGATCCAAGTGCTACAAAGAGCTTTATTTCTAGTGAAACACTCAAGATAATTAAGGTAAAGGCAATGGAGCGGGATGAGTTCAGATACATAAAAATGGCAGTGGATGCCAAATAGAAATTTGGAGGAAAGGTTGTGGGTTGTAGCATTAACTTGGGTGATTTTGTAATGAAGGCCAACCTATACGTCATGATCTTAGGATATTATGACTTAGTGATAGGTATGGGTTAGTTGGAATCACATGATGCGATACTTAACTACAAGACAAAATGGTTAAGTTTGACGGATGATTTGGCACAAAGTATAGTAATCGTAGGAAGAAACCAAGGAGTGTCCTTTAGATTTATTTCTTCCCTAGAATTAGAGAAAAGTATGAGAAAGGGATGAAATTTATATTCCATCCTAAAACTTAATGAAAAGGGGGAGACAAAAGGATTGGAATACCTTCATGTAATATCATAGTTTGTAGACTTATTTCTAGAAGAGTTTCCAGGTTTACCACTCGAAAGAGAGTTGGAATTTACAATAAACTTGAAACCTGGATTTGAGTTGATAACAAGAATGTCATATCGGATGTCAATGCCTGAATTACGGAATATGAAAATGCAATTGAATGAATTGTTAGACTTGGGAATGATTCGTCCAAGTGTTTCTCCATGGGGTCCACTGATTATTTTTCTGAGAAAGAAGGATGGATCATGGAGGATTTGTATTGACTACCGTCTATTGGACAAGGATATGATTAAGAACCAATATCCTCTACCAAGGATTGATGATTTGTTTGATCACATGAAGGGAGATAAAATGTTTTAGAAGATTGACTTGATTTTAAGATATCATCAATTATGGATTAAGGAGGAAGATATCCTCAAGACCATGTTTAAGACGAGATTCAGGCATTATGAGCTTACATTTTTACTGTTTGATTTAATGAATTCCTCGGGCGTATTCATGATTTTGATGAATGGGGTGTTCCATGAATACTTGGACAATTTGTTCAAGTATTTATCGATGAAATAATTATTTATTCTTGGATGGAAGAAGAGCATGACGAACACCTGAGATTGGTTCTACAATGTCTAAGAGAAAAACAATTGTATGGGAAGCTATCGAAATGTTCTTTTTACCAATCAAAGATTCATTACTTGGGACATATCATATATGGGGAAGGTATCATTATCAATCCAATGAAGGTAGAGGCTATTATGGAATGGTCAGCTCCGACAAACATACACAAAGTAAGTAGTTTTATGGGTTTGGAAGGATATTACCAATGATTCATCGAAGGTTTTTCAAAGATAGCGAATCCAATCATGGAATTGCAAAAGAAAAACAAGAAGTTCACATGGACTAAGAAATTCAGGGAAGAATTTCAAAATCTCAAAGAATTGTTAACAAAAACGTCGATACTGAAGCTCCCCAACACGGACAAGGAATTCTTGGTATGAATGGACGCATCCAAGGAAGGATTATGTAGAGTTTTGATCCAAGATGATTGAGTGATCATTTACATTTCAAGGAAATTAAGAAAACATGAGGAGAAATATACAACACATGAATTGGAGTTATTAGAAATTATATATGTCTTGAGAGTATGGAGACATTATATGATTGGACCATAATTAGAACTAAATACAGATCACTATGGATTGCAACATGTATTTACATAGAGTGACTTGAACGTGCGATAGAGGTGTTGGTCATAATTACTTAGCGAATATGACTTCAATATATCATATATTAAAGGAACAATGAATAGAGTGACATATGTGTTGATTCAGATACCACACATATTCTAGGTAATAACTCTTAAGAGGAATCTGAGAGAAAATATTCTAGCTCTATAGATTGACGATGATTGGTACTAGAAAGTTAAGGATAATACCGGAGAATATACCATGATGGTACTGAAGTTTGAAGGTTATTATTTGGAAAACGATATATTTCTAAGATATAATGATAGAATCTATGTACCACCTAATGATCAATTAAGAAGGTTGATCTTAAACAAAACTCATCTAGCAATTTACAGAGCTCATCTAGGAGTCATGAATATGAAGGCAGAGCTTAAGCCTTTATTCTTCTCGAAGGGAATGAAAGATGATACAATTAGTTACGTTGCGATATGTCTAGAATGTTAGAAAATGAAGTTTGAACATATGCATCTAGTAAGATTATTAAAACCACACTCTATTCCTGTATCAAAATGTGAGGTCATTTCGATGGATTTTATTGTGGGATTCGCACTAACGATAAGGAGACACAATTTGGTTTTCATGGTATTTGACACTCTTACGAAGAGTGCACACTTTATTCCATTACATAGGACATATCAGGCACTATACATAGCTAGAGAATTTGTCAGTGATATTTTTAGATTACACAGTGTACCAAGAAGGATCATATCCGATCGAGGATCGGTGTTTACAGGATAGTTTTTGACCAATTTCCAATAGGCCTTGGAAATGCACTTGAATTTTAATACTATGTATCACCCTGAGACAGACAGAAAAAAAGAGAGAAAGAACCATATTTTGGAGGATGTGTTGCATATGTATGTAATGGACCAACATAAATGTTGGGAAGATTTATTTCCATTGGTAGAGTTTGCATACAACAACTACTACTAAAGTAGGATTAATATGGAACCGTTTGAGTTTCTTTATGGGTGACCGTGTTGGATTTCGTTGAGTTGGGATAGACTTGAGGATATAGTCCTGTGGGACCTAAATTTATCCAATAAATGGAAGAAAAAATGAAATCAATAAGGAAGAGGATTAAAAAAATGCAGGATCGACATAAGAGTTATGTTGATGCACATCGCACTGACCACAGTTATGAAGTTGGAGATATATTTTTCTTGTGGGTAAAACCACATAAGAGTTCAATAAAGTTTGGAAAGGGTGATAAACTCTCTCCTAGGTTTGTGGGACCTTTTGAAATTTTGGAAAAGAAAGGACCCGCGGCTTATCGACTAGCCTTGCCTGATTCTTTGAGGTGTATGCATGATGTATTTCATGTATCTATTTTATGACATTATATTAGTGATCCATCACATGTTATTGACATGATTTGTTTGTAGTTGTCAAACGAGAGTGCTCTCATGGTGGAGCCAATCCATATTCCATACCATCACATTCGACAACTATGACGTCAAATATTCCATCAGTTCAAGGTCCAGTGAAACAACTATATTCCACATTCGACTACCTGGGAGGATGCATATGAGATGCATCAACAATTTCCTTACTTTTTTGATAGAATAGACATATAGATATATGTCAGATACATTTATTTACTTGATTTTTTGATATTGTACAAAATTCGGTACGAATTTTAAAACAAGAGGTGTATTTAACATCCCTCTCTATTGAGCACACTTTTATTGACATATTCTTTGAGGACACTTGCATGCAAGTGATCCAATTAAGGTATATTATGATTTCATTTTGATTATGGGTGTTATTAGATGATGATGATGATGATGTATTGTGACCTATTTCTATTTTGATGTATATATATTAGCAGATGTTATTGACAAGTTTTTCTGAGTGTGCAAGATACATGGCAGGTTATGGATGATGATGGCATCAATGTAATTCCTTGGACTCTAGATTGAATTATGAAGTGGAGAATATTTGTTTGAGTATTTCATTTGATGCACATGTGACATATGATTGATTAAAATATGATTTATGTTTATGGATTATTGACATGGTTTCTTTCAGTGGATGTAGGCTTGTTGATGCTTGCTAATCTGATTCGCATAAGGAGTAAAGGGGCCATGCACAGAAACCAGACAATTGAGGGAGAGGTGTGGCATCATCCTTGTCATATCCTACTAACACTCTCAGTGTGGTATGAACTG
Organism: Picea glauca; assembly: GCA_000966675.3. Classification (NCBI taxonomy): domain Eukaryota; kingdom Viridiplantae; phylum Streptophyta; class Pinopsida; order Pinales; family Pinaceae; genus Picea; species Picea glauca. The sequence continues at coordinate 475,060 of JZKD02S0403961.1, read as the reverse complement.
TAGGTTAACGATTACCTAGTTTTAGAAGTCCAATATATCTTGAGGGCGGATTGAGATAGTCGCTCATGAAGATTTCTAAGGAGCGTGCAATAAGGCAACATCCTTATTCCTTAGAATCCCTTAGTCTCTCAAAAGGTCTATTGAATGGAGTATTGAATCCAAGGGTCGAACAAACTTCCAAAACCAGTCTAAAGAGAGTGGAACCCTTGGAGAAGAGAGGTGCATATTGAAGGGCATGTCGCATAATACAAACCCGAGTCAATAAATCGAGGTGGCCTAGAAAACATTGAAATGGTAGACCTTGTTAGAATGAAATAATTAGTTAGTTAGTAAATTATAAACTAAGAAGCCTAACAAGACTCTAATCCTAAGTATAATACTAAGCCTGATTCTAATTTTAATTAAAGAACTAAATTAAATATTTAAATAAATTAAAAGAATTGAGATAAAAATCAAACTCTTGAAAAAGTTGGATAAAAATCCAAAGGTTGGATAAAATGCACAGGTGTGCATGAAATTAATAAAATGGATTTTAAAGAGAAAGAAATAATAATATGAGAGAATTTAGGTGCACACATATAATAGTATCTTGAGTCAAAATACCACTAAGTCTAACTAGAAGAAGACTCATAATCCAACTCTAACTAATATCTAGTTAGGAGACACTCATTAAATAAGAATTTGGGGAACAAAGGGGACAACTAAGAGAGAAAATAGGAACACATTGGAGAATGTGAGGAAGATTTGGTTTTTAAAATAAAATAAAATGGTAATTACTTATGCAACTCAAGGAGAGTGTGACAAGTCTATGGGTGAATAATCATAATTAATTTAATCTAAAAAGGTTAATTATTTGTGAATGAGGACATGTGTGATTGATGATTTTTCTATAAAATAATTGCGGTAGAAGGGAAATGGATCTCTCTCACCTTTCTTGGTACTTTTATGCAACCAAAATTTTGTGGACTGTGTTTTACTTGTGAGAGTTGGGATACCAAGCTTGTAGAAAGAGTGGAAGCTCTTCCTTGCGAGAGAAGACTTGGAGCTATTGTTTGTTGGTTTTTGTGTGTGATTCCTTTGAAAATCGGGGGGTTAAGGGGGAAGAAGAGTACCCCTAACATTATATTGGAGGTACCGGTGAATTTTTGGTGATTAGCAAGTGGGAGTACAGGAAATGAGTGCAAGTCTTTGAAGGGCATGTACATCTCTCAATCTTCATTGGTCCCGGTATTTTTATTTCTGAAATTTGTTTTGTAATATGAGTATAATTACATGTTATAATTGGTATGGCCATTGTAGAATCAATAGAAAACCATTGATGCCAAATCGTTATATTTGTTTCCAAACAAATGACAGTTGCGGTGCTTAGAAAATTCAAAACTATTGTTGTAATTTCATGCAATTCTGAACTCTAAATTCTGAGTGGCCTTGATCCTTATTGTAACATTGGAATTTTATATTTCGTATGGTCTATGTTTTTTAAAATTATATTTTTCCAATCCACAAGTTGACGTTCATATGATTGCAACAATTTAGTTGAGACTTTAAAAATTGATTATTGTATCGTTCGCTGACAAGCTAAGGAAATTAGAAAGGATGGATATCGTTGGGCCTTTGTTTGAATGTAATTAAATGTAATATTGGTACAAACCCCCTTCACTACAACAGGCTTCTCAACCTCTCGGTCTTGGATCGTTCAAACCACCAAGTTAGAGTGACTCCTTGGGTCCCTACGGGCACTCGAAACCAATCTACCCAAACACACATAGGTCCTTTTTCCCACAAGTGACCATAGCTATGACTGTGGGCCTCTCCTTTCATGGTTTGAAGTTCATGGATTTTTCGAACTCCTCCTTTGATTTTTCCCAAAGTGATTTTCTCTTAATCTCCAGGCTCTCGCCATGCGTTTCCTAAGACTTGTCGTCCCCATTATAGTTCGGGTTTCATGACTTCACGAAACTCTAGCACACTCATCCACGAACCTCCGTACTTTTGATTCCCGAATTCCTTAATCCATTTCCATGTACTCCTTTCGCAATCAACGACTGAGATCCATTTGCAACTTCATGCTTAGCGATTATACTCCTATCAACCCTTCCAACGTTTCAAACTCTGAAGTGTTGAAACACTTTGTAGCAGTCCTCTGCGTAACTTACCTAGATCTGATGGTCTGGAATCATTAGCCTTCTCTGGGAATGAATCTTATCCACTGATTTTAGTAAATACTCTAGGAACTTCTCTTCTTGAAGGGTTTCCACCATTCTCCCTCCTGAGCTTTACTTCCTTGGTTTTCTTTGTTCCTCTGAACAATCTCTTCGACACTTAGTCGAATTCTTGATTTGTGCACACCTTGCAACAGATTTTCCTCCATAACTCCACTTCTCCTTGTGGATGACTTTGAACCCCTTACAATGCTTCTCCAACCACTTCTATCTCTCATGACAGGAATCATGCTATCCCTCCTGGGATTTCAAGTTTGAAAACTCTATCTCGCACTCCCTGCAGATGTTAATGCACTCCTTGTAGACATAAGTTTCACTATCTCTTCTGATCTTTGGGTCAAAACAAACTCAGTCATGCACCCTTTGTAGTCATTATGCACACCTTCCCTCTCTTAGAGAAGAGAAACAATTGAAACTTATTCAATCTTCATAGTGACTCATACATTCAACTATGAAAATGCGGTCATGGATAAAAGGAAAAAAGAAAATAATAGGGAATTGAAAATAAAACAGAGAGCCTATCAATCATTCAGACAGACTCTTAACAACACGCATTTGGAACAATATTCCTCTATTATATTCATTCAACTAAAACTTGTATACATTCATACAATAACTCTTTGTATCTCCCGGTTATTGGCTTATAATGGCAATCTATACATTAGATTCAACAGCCTTCAACAACAATTACTAGGAAATATTACATAGCTTTATACAAAGAGACTCTCTCGATTTCTTCCCTCCAACTACTCTACGCTATCCTATCGGAATTAAATGCTATCAACTACTTATCATTTATTACAATAAATATTGAGTCAGATAGATAAGAGCACAAGCTCCATATACGTACTGCGATCCAGTTCATAAAACAAAATGCATTCCCCATCGATATTAACTGATGGCACAACTTCCGATCATTAAAGATGTTCATTACTCAAAAAGATTTGTCAGATATTACGTTAATACATTGACCTTTGAAATTGAAAAAAATTTCAAGATACGTGCTAATGCGCCCAACTGTCTCCCACTTGCACTTTGCTCACGATGCTCCTGCATCATATACTCCCTTGGCTGAAAAATTCATGGATTCCTATCCATGAGCTCCTACACCGATCTTCTATGCTTTTGGATATCCGCTTCACCAACCCAACTAGCATCTTCTACTGGTCATCCTTTCCACTTCACCAAGTATTCAAAATATGTTTTCGTCCTGGTCTTCTTACAAACTTGCTGATCTATGATCTTTTCCATCTGCAGCTTCTCTGCTATATGCATTTGCTTCCTCCACTAGATCTCTCCTCAATATTCTTACCCTCCGATTCTATATTCCCTATACGGATACAGGCATACAATGTTGAATATGGGCGATATACACACATCTTCTGGTAGCTCTAACTCATAATCATTCTCACCAAATCTTCTTAGGATTTTACACAGCCCTATGTTTTTCAGCTTTAGCTTATTGTATGTTCCTCTCAGGAACCTCTCTTTTATCAGATGTGCTAGAAATTGTTCTCCAAATTCAAATTCAATCTTCGTCCTATGTTGATCAACTTTGTGATTGTATTCATTACTGCTCTTCTTCAACTTCTCATTGATCTTATTATGAAGATCATATTATGCTCCTAAACTTGCTCTACTTTAGTTCTCTCAACTCTGTCACTCCCCTCGGATTCACTCCATAAATGCTTTGAAATGGAATTTTCCCAGTGCTCCTGTTCACTAAGTCATTATATGAAAACTTGGCTTGTGCTAGAATCTGATCCCACTAACTATGGTGTTCAGTGACCAAACTCCTCAACAAATATCCTAAGCTTCTATTCACCACTTTGGTCTATCCATCCTTCTGTGGATGATACATAGAAATAAAATATAGCTCCGTCCCCAACCTTTTCCACAATGTCCTCCAGAAATGACCAACAAATTTGGTATCCTTGTCTAAAACTATGCTCCTGGGAAATCCATGGAGTCTCACAACCTCTTTGAAAAACAAATGCGCAACATGTGTTTCATCACTGGTCTTTTGGCATGGGATAAAGTGTTCCATCTTCAAAAATCTGTCCACCACTAAAAATATGGAATCACTTCCTCTTTGTGTCCTTGGAAATCCCAATATGAATTCCATGCTTATTGCATCCCAAGGCCTCTCTGAAATATGAAATGGATGATACAAGCCATTATTTTGTTTCTTCCCCTTGGCATACTGACAAATATTACAATTGTTCACAAATATCTTCACCTTCACTCTCATACTTGGCCAATAATATGAATCATTTAATTGCGAAAATATTTTCCATGGCTGAAATGTCCGACTAGACCTACTATGCTTTTCCTTGAACAAATTCTCCCTCATCGAGCATATTGGTATGCACAACTGGCATCCTTTGAACAATAACCCATCCTGAATCAGATATTCATCCTACTGGCTTCTATATCTGAGTACAGGACTCACACACTCTTCATATGCTTCTCCAAAGTTTCGATCACTCTAGTACATTTCGTTAAGGTAATCAAACCACAAGGTCTTGACCTGAAATTCTTGCAGAATCAAAATTCTCCTAATCAATGGATCAACAACTTTGTTAGTGTTACTAGAAATATGTTTAATGACAAAAATACAAATTTTCATAAACTATATCCACTTGGCATGTATCTGGTTTAACTTCTCTTGTTTGGTTATGAATTGCAAAGATTGATTGTTGCTATACAAAATAAACTCCTTCAGTACAAAATAATGCCTCCATTTCTTCAAGGCTTAGATTATGGCATATAACATGTTCTCGTATGTGGATTACCTCTTCTTAGATTCATTCAAATTCTCACTAAAATATGCAATAGGTTTGTTGTCTTGACTTAAGACCGCTCCAATTGCAAATCCACTCATATCACAGCTTACCTGAAATGTCTTCCCAAAATCCAGTAAAACCAGAATCGATTGCTCAGTTATATTCTCCTTCAATATGTTGAATATTTTCTCAGGCTCGTCTGTCCACTTGAAATATTTATGCCTTTTATTTACTATATCCATCATTTGAGCACTAATCCCACTAAAATTTATGATGAATTTACCATAGAAACGTGTTAATCCATGGAAGCTTCTTACCTCAAAGATATTCTTCGTTGATGACCATTCTCTGATCGCTTTCACCTTTTCGAGATCCATCTTCAATTCATTTGAAGAAATCACTAAACCCAAATATATGAGCTATGTCTTCATGAAAGAGGAATTCTTCAGATTTATCAACAACTTTTCTTTCTGCAACCTCCTCATCGCCAATGTCAAATGTTTCAAGTTCTCCTCCTTAGTCTTGCTAAATACTAGTATATCATCTAGAGATTGTAATGCCCAAATATATATATAAACATCGTTATCAGCAATTTATTTCTTAACTAAGACAATACCTATTGAGCATAATATTGATATTCATACCAGTGACTTCAGCAATTTAGATTCATCAAATATTAAAGACTTCATAGAAGAATAAAATAAATGCATAATTTAACAGGTTACCTCATTCTGATGCTAAGTTCCGTTGCCAGCTGCCTTGCTACTGCTGCTCTCCTGCTACCTGCTACACAGTCCAGTCCTATTGCAAACACAGAAAAATTGCCCAAAACTATTGTCCACCCTGCCAACTAGGAAAACGACCTAGCTCCAGGATATCTATGGATATCCTGGCCCTCTGAGCCCAAAACCTCTAGCAACTCAGTGCCTTCCTGATCAATATGTCACAGCCAGCAAATCCCATGCCTCAATCTGAGCACACCAATCTCACATCCCCTCTCGGCTCTCTGCAATACTCATAGCTCTCCAAACTCATGAACAACTTCCCCCCCGTAGAATGATCCCTCCTCCAAACTCCTTTCCCCCCTTATTCCTCCTTCACCGCCTTCCCTTCATTAACTCCCCCACCAAATACCTTATCCCTTTATTAAATACCTTATCCATTCATTTAAATATCCTATCCATTCATTAAATTTCGTATATCTTCTCGGGATTCTTATGTGATCCCCTCTTGTATACACAACTTAATTTAAATGTTATATTTTATTCTCTACCTTTTATTTAATACTTAATTAATTAATGAATTAATTAATA
>JZKD02S0403961.1:448162-459497 GCA_000966675.3 Picea glauca | reverse complement strand
ATGGCCCTTGTGCCCATACACATTCCCCATCCTCCATCCTTCTTTGGACTTAATACAGTTGGCACTGCACATGGATTCACGCTTTCTTTGACCAATCCTTTGTCTAGCAGATTCTAAACCTGTCTCTTCACCTCCTTATTTTCTTGAGGTTTCAACTTGTACGTTGTTTTGTTCGACGAGATTTATCTTGGTATCAAGTCAATGTGATGGTTGATACTTATGATAAGTGGAAATGGGTTTGGAAACTCATCCACTACAAGGTTAGCAAAATTCTCTAGTAGTTCCTGAACTTCCTCAGGAAAATATTCCATTGAAGTACTGGTAAGAATAACCCTTGGTTTCATCACTACAACAAACTGCATATCATGTTCCTTCTTTACTTCCTTCAAGAGTTCCTTCCCACTCATGAGAAGTATTCTCGTGATAGCTTCATCCTTCACTTTCTTTTCCTCAATTGGAAGAAACATGTGTGTCCTACCATTTTTTTTCTAACGTGTAAGTATTTCTCCTCCCATCATGAATGAAATTTCTGTCATAATTCCATGGTCTTCCCAACCAAACATGACATACATCCATGGGAATCACATCACACAGAATCTCATCTTATATCCTCCTATTTTAAATTCAACTAGGCATTGTTTAGTGATTGTTACCTGATGACCTTTTTGCAACAATGAGACCTTATACGGTGTCGGATGTGCAGTCATCTCTAGCTCTAGCTTCTCCACTATATCCATGGATACTAAGTTGCCATTGATCCCACTGTCAGTTATCACCTTGCAAACTCTGTTCTTCATTTTGCAAGTTGTCTTGAACAAATTGTTCCTTTGCGTTGGCTTTTTAGTTTATGGCTCTTGCTTCAAAAGAACCTTCTTCATCATCAGGGATCTTCCTCCTTATGCACCTTCTTCTTCAACATCTTTCTTCTACACTTCTAAAATGTGAGATTCGCCTCCTTTCCTCCTCTCAGGACAATCTCAATACACGTGTCATGTTTTTCCACAGGCATAAAATCTTACTTCTCCTCCTCTTCCTCTTCCTCTTCCTCTGGGAAAAGAATTTCTACCACCACTCTGTATTCCTCGGAAACTTCCTCCTCTCTTAGAGTGAATATGTGGTTTCTCTGCCTCGTCATTGGGCTTCTGTGCTTTATCCTGGGAAACTTCTTTTCCTCTATTCAAACTTCGACCTCTGTTTTGTTGACTCTGATTCCTAGACAACTTCTCTTCTTCTTTACGCGCAAGTTGATACGCATCCTGTATTGTTCTGACTGTGGCCATGCTGATTTCACCCTGGATATCATACCTCAGGCCATTGATGTATCTGGAAACCTTATCTTCATCTCTCTCTCTTTGTCCAGCTCTAATATTCAATTTTTAGAACTCCTTTGTGTACTCCTTCACAATCAATCCTCTCTATCTCAGGTTTTTCATCCTCCTAAACAGACTTATCTGGTAATCCTTGGGTATGAATTTCGGCTTTAGCTTAGCTACCATTCGATTCCAACTCTTGATCTTTTGTTTTCCCTTGCTACTCTCATAGGATTATAGTTCATCCCACCACAGTGATGCATGTCCTTTCAACCTAGTAACAATGTGTCTTACTTTTTTATCCTCTTCGACATCCTCATAGTTGAAATACTTGTCCATTTATCGTATACAATCAAGAAATTCTTATGTGTTTAAATTTCCTTCATACATAGGGATGTTAATATTCGCTTTGGCTCCCATTTTGACAATTTCTTTCAACAAGCGTTCTTCCACAACATCCTCAGCTATAACTTCTTCTTATTCATTTATGTCTTGTTGATGTTTCCAACATCAGGCGTTCTCCTTTGTGCTATCTCCATTGCATACAACCTTGCACACAGTTCTCTCATTTCCCTTTCCATAGCTCTATTTGCTACGGGTGGATCAACACGTCTTCTAGGCGGTATTGTGTTGATTCTTCTAATACCCCTTGCCGATATCAACCTAATTCTCTTTCTACATAAGTCAATTATGTACTCTCTTTGATACCACTCCTAGTGCAAACCCCCTTCACTCCAAAGGGCTGCTCGACCTCTCGGTCTTGGATCGTTCAAACCATTGAGTCAGAGTGACTCCTTGGGTCCCTACGAGAACCCGAAACCAATCTACCCACACACACAAAGGTCCTTTTTCCTACAAGTGACCACGACTATGACCATAGGCCTATCCTTTCGTGGTTCAGACTTCGGGGATGCTCCGAACTCCTCCTTTGATTTTTCTTGAACTTCTTTTCTTCGAATCTCCAGGCTCTCGAAACACGTTTCCTAAGACTCATCGGCCCCACTATAGTTTGGGTTTTGTGACTTCACGAAGCTCTAGCACAATCATCCATGAACCTTTGGATTTTTGATTCCCAAATTCCTTGATCCGTTGCCACGTACTTCTTTTGCGATCAACGGGTTAGATCCGTTCGTGAATTCACGCTTAACGATTATACTCCTATCAACCCTTCCAAGGTTCTGAACTCCGAAGTGTTGAAACCCTTTGTAGCAGTCCTCCATGTAACTTACCCAGATCTGACAGTCTAGAATCGTTAGCATTCTCTGGGAACAAATCTTGTCCACTGATTTCAGTGAAGACTCTGGGAACTTCTCTTCTTGAGGGGTTTCCACCGTTCTCCCTCTTGAGCTTTACTTCCTCAGTTTTCTTTGTTCCTCAGAACAATATCTTCGACACTTAATCGAATTATTGATCCGTGCACACCTTGCAATAGATTTTCCTCCACAACTCCACTTCTCCTTGTGGAAAAATTTACAGTCCTTGCAATGGTTCTCCAACCACTTCTATCTCTCATGACTAGAATCACACTATCCCTCCCAGGCTTTCGAGTCTGAAAAATATGTCACGCACTCCTTGCGAATGTCAATGCACTCCTTGCTGACATAAGTTTCACTATCTCTTCTAAGCCTTGAGTCGAAACAAACTCATTCATGCACCCTTTGTGGACGTTATGCACACCTTTCACTCACTCAACGAAGAGAAACAATTGAAACATATTCACTATTCACAGTGACTCATACATTCAAATCTGCAAATGCGATCATGGATACAAGAAACAAAGAAAATAACAGGGAATTGAGAATAAAACAGAGAGCCTATCAGTAGATAGACTCGTAACAACGCACATTTGGAACAATATTCCTCTATTATAGTCATTCAATTGAAACTTGCATACATTCATACAGTAACTCTCTGTATCTCCTGATTCTTGGCTTATAATGGCAATCTATACATTAGATTCAACAACCTTCAACAACAACTACTAGGCAATATTACAAAGATTTATACAAAGGGACTCTCTCGAGTTTTTCCCTCCAACTAATCTACACTATCCTATCAGAATTAAATGCTATCAACTACTTATCATTTATTACAATAAATATTGAGTCAGACAGAAAAGAGCGCAAGCTCTATATCTGTACTGCGATCCATCTCATAAAACAAAATACATTCTCCATCAATCTTACGCAATGGCTCAGCCTTCGATCATTAAATATGTTCATTACTCAAAAAGATTTGTAAAATATTACATTAATACATTGATCTTTGAAATTCAAAAACATTTCAAAATATGCACTAATGCATCCAACTGTTTCCCGTTCATTCTTTGTTGGCGATGCTCCTACATTAAATCTGAATCTATTCGTATAATGGGGTCTCTCTTGAATCTAATTGTAAATCCAAATTATTCGTATCATTGGGTCTGTAATGAATCTCATTGTAAATCTGAATTATTCGTATCATTGGGACTCTGTTGAATTTAATTATAAATCCGAATTCATGCGTATCGTTGGGTCTCTATGGAATTTGATTGTAAATCCCAATGTATTTGTATCGTTGTATCTCTTTTTTAATTAGATGTAATTCCACTTTATGTATCGTTGGATCTCTGTGTAATTTAATTGTGAATCTGAATTTAAAATGTTCGTTGATGCTTGTGTTTAGATTCAATTGAAGGTCCGATTTAAGAGTTTTGTTGAGCCTCTTTTTAATTAGTTGTCGATATGAATGTAAGTCTTTCGTTGGGTAGTTTTTGAAAGTTAATTGCACCTTCCTAATTGAGTTTCATTGGTCATCGCTAGACGAATTCAAATTCTAGATTGATCTTGTATGGTCATTGTACCGTAATAATTTATTACTCTATACACAGTGGATAATTGTACCGTGAGAAAATGAATTTTGCATGAGGTTAATCTTGGATCCACCTCAGATCCTTTCTCGCATCTCTATTTTTATTTATTAGTCAGTACTATCCATCGTTTGTTAACTGTAGCGAACCCAATTTCTGTGTAAGTTTAGGCATTGCAACTTACATGCATGGGTATCGTTACTTATGCACAATCGTTTGTTGAATGGTTGGGCGTAGATATCATTGGTATATATCACTAGCACAGCTGCTAACTCACGGCTGGTTAATGTCACGGACGGTGGATAAAAAAAATTTCGTTAAAAAAAACTAGTAAAAACATCAGGCTTATGCATGAAGAAAATCCTCCACATCTCAATCACTTAACCTCCAGTGATACACGAATAATTAAACGTGGTAATCATATGATGTTATAGTAACTGTTTCATATGATTAAGTAAATGTTAAAAAGTAAACATCTTCAATGCATAACCATCAGATTAGAATTTAAAATTAAAATAGATTTTTCCAATGCATGACTATTGAATATTCACCTTGGTTATTTCTTTGCCAAGTTCTTCATTTGTACAAGATTTACGATTATGTAGTCCCCAACTAGATATTTGGATTATCCTTCCACCTATAGAAATCCGTTTGTTGAGTTTAATTAGTAAAATACTTGTTTAGAGAACACGAGTCCTTAAACTAAAAAATGGTATTATAATTTATCAAAACTTCAGTTAACTTTTCTTTCAATTTTGATATCTTGACTACCATATGTAATCGACATCTTGTTACTATCAAATATTTGATAATAAATAAAAATATTAGACCTATAATGGTCATACTAATAATTCTATTGTAAAGAGCCAATGAAAATTTTGTTGATTAAATATTTTTATGGAAGGTAAACTCATTAATGAGTTTCAAGATTTCTTGTAATGAAATGTTTTTAATAAGGTTTGAGCTAGTGATTAGATAAATTGTTATAAATTACATTCTCAATTTGGTTGTAAGTTAGGAATGTTTATGGAGTCATTAGAGGATGTTTGTATATTCTTGTGGTACATTTGTGATAAAGAGTTAGAGGAAAAAAGAAAATTAAGGTATTATAAATATGTAATCAACCCTAATCTAGAAAATCAAAATTATCTATTTGTTTTTCCAAGTGTAAAGAAAAAAATAAGCATTTCTAAGATAAGAACAAATTTTCACGAGGTTCATGGTGAAACTGGGCGTTGGTCAATTCCTAAAATGCCATGGGATGAAAGAGTGTGTCACCTTTGTGACACTAAGAAGGTTGAATATGAAAAGCACTTTCTCTTAGATTGTCCAGTCTATACCCATATTAGATCTCATTTTCAAAATATTTATCACACTACCAACCTTCCTAACCTCTTAACTCAACAAAAGTATGGTGATCTTGGAAAGCTTATGTTAATGTTTTTTGAGCACAGAAACAAAATTCTAAAGAATCACAAGTAATCACTTACCCTCTTAAGGTCCGATAGACCAATTCGGTTTTAGTGGATGTTAATCATCATCATCATCATCATCATCATCATCATAGTTAGTGAAAAATTAACTTTTGTGTCTATTCTTAAATGAAAGAAAGTTCGTTAATGCTGAATATAAATTATTGTAGTATTGTTGGGGAATAGGTAAATTTTGTGTATATATTGAACAAATAATTATTTGTATTCTTATAGAGTTGGTACATTGTATAGATATTCGATAATTAATGTTACATCTAGGGAATAAATTTGTTAACGGTGAATAATAAATAGATGATGGTATTCATAAAGAGAAGGCATATTATCTAGATGATGGGTAATTATTGTTGATGTGATATTAAAGATAATGAAACTTTGTCGAGTATGATGAGTAATTGAATTTTTTTATTTGAGTTATGATCAAGTACCCCATTGTTACTTTAGTCCTCAAGTAGATCAATCAGATGAATTCTAGACTTGAGTGTTGATTATGTGTCTTGGAGGTCCTAACTTTGCAGGGTAGGTTGGGCGGATAGACATTGTTGTTATTCTTTTATTATATGTTTATCTATTAGTAACTTGATGTTATTTGATTCTTTTTGTAAGGTGATTTGGACAGGAAAATAATGTGTAAAATTGATGTATGTTATTGTCGTGTATCACTTGTTCTAACTGTTGTCTCAAAAACGAATTTCACCATTGTATTTATTTACATGCTTACATTTCGTAACAAAGGGGTGCGTTACATATGGTATCAAAGTGGGTTCAACCCTGTTACATTGGACCGTTACGCCTTCCACTGTGTTAAAATTAAATGATTAAAAGATGCATCCCTAATTAATTTTTAAGTTGTCCCATGCAGGTAATCATGGTTAGAGGACATAGGGGAAGTAGATGACATGATACTAGAGGAAGAGGTATGACACCTCTGATAGTATCCATGCCAGAGGGATCTAACCCTCAGGGAAATGAGCAGACGACTAAGCAAGAGCAGGTTGTTGCAGAATATGTGGTAGGTATAATGACATCCTTCCAAAGGATGTTGGAGGCTTTGATCAACCACCTAGATCGAGATGAGGGCAGAGCGTTTGTGCGTGATGAGGGTTTACAACATTCTCTAGTTAGTAGTAGTATAAACAAAGAACTTGAAAAGGTGGAATTTCTTGAGTTCTGGGGTGACATAGAAAGCTTAGCCATAGAGGCATGGTTGGAGAAAATGGTGATGTGCTTTGTAATTCATGATTACACCTCCAACATGACATTCTGCATGACAGTCTTTTAGCTGAAGGGGAGCTATATTCTATGGTAGAAGACACTCCTCCCTCAACTAAAAATGGTTGTTGAAGACGTATCATGGGAGATGTTCGAGGAACGGTTCTGGGAGAAGTACTTTTTTAAGGAATTCATTTAGTTCCATCTTAATGAGTTCAACGCCTTATGAAAGGATGGTCATATCGTGTCAGAGTATGAGGCCATATTCATGGAGATCCTTAGGTATGCTTCACATCTAAACACAGAGAAGCTAAAAGTGAAAACATTTTTGTTCATCCTTAACTTCAACTTTCATGCAAAGTTGATGATCCTAATTCCTCAAACGTTGCACGATGTGGTTCAGAAGACCCTCATAGATGAGGAAGAACTAAACAATGGGGTTAATGGGAGGATTCGTTCTAGACCGACTAGATAGACGACATTTGGAGTGCAGTAGTATCAAACAAACGATAAATAAAACACTGGGCATCGAGATATGCCTAAGGGACCTATGTTCTCGACACAGAGACAAAAGACTCCTCAGTATAGGAATCCTTACATAGCACCACAACACAACAACAACATCATTGTCCATAGAAGCAACACTATTTTAGGCCTATTCATCATAACAAACCAGGATCACAGAATTCTAGGTGAACAACATTTACTTCAAGGACCAGAAGAACTGGACCAAAGACTTGATGTTGCACATGTGGAGATCCACATTATTAGCGAGATTTTCCGATTGAGAAGCCCAAAGAGGTCGGATCATCTAGACCCACTACATTTGGATATTTGGGAAAGGCCCATAGGATACATGCTCAGGTGAACAACCGCTAGGCCGAGCACTTGTCCACTGTTCTTGAGACGTTAGGTACAATCTCCGACCATAATTTAATATTTTTGATAGATCCAGGTGCTATAGAGAGATTTATTTGTAGTGCAGCGCTAAAGAAAATTAAGGTAAAGGCAGTCGAGCGGGACAAGTTCAGATACATAGAAATGGAATTGGATGCCAAAAAAAATGTTAGAGGAAAGGTTGTGGAATATAGCATTAACTTGGGTGATTTTGTAATTAAGGCCAAACTATATGTCACGACATTAGGATCTTATGACATAGTGATAGGTATGGATTGGTTGGAATTGCATGATGCGATACTTAACTACAAGAAGAAACAGTTAAGTTTGACAAATGATTTGGGACATAATAGAGTAATTGTAGGAAGAAACCAAGGATTATCCTTGACATTTATTTCTTCCCTACAATTATAGAAAAGTATGTGAAAGGGATGCAAGTTATATGCCATTCTAGAACTTAATGAAAAAGGGGAGACAAAACAATTGGAATACCTTCCTGTAATATCAGATTTTGTAGACGTATTTCTAGAAGAGTTTCTAGTTTACCGCCCGAAAGAGATTTGGAATTTACAATAGACTTGAAACCTAGAACTAAACCAATAGCGAGGATGCCATATCGGATGTCAACACCTAAATTGTAGGATCTAAAAATGCAATTGAAGGAATTGTTAGACTTGGGACTGATTCATCCAAGTGTGTCACCTTGGGGTGCCCTGGTTATTTTTGTGAGAACGAAGGATGGATCATGGAGGATTTGTATTGACTATCGTCAATTGAACCAGGCTACGATCAAGAACCAATATCCTTTACCAAGGATTGATGATTTGTTTTATCAGATGAAAGGAGTGATGGTGTTTTCAAAGACTTACTTGAGATCAATATATCATCAATTATGGATTAAGGGGAAGATATCCCTAAGAATGCATTTAATATGAGATTCAAACATTATGAGTTTACAGTTTTACCATTTGGTTTGAAAAATGCCTCGGGCGTATTCATGAGTTTGATGAATGGGGTATTCCATGAATACTTGGACAAGTTTGTTCATTTATTTATCAGTGACATACTAATTTATTCTTGGATGAAAGAAGAGAATGATGAACACCTGAGATTGGTTCTACAATGTCTAAGAGAAAACAAATTGTACGAGAAGCTATAGAAATGTTCTTTTTACTAATCAAATATTCATTACTTAGGACATATCATATTGGGAGAAGGTATCGTTGTGGATCCAACGAAGGTAGAGGATATTATGGAATGACATGTTTCTACGAATGTACAATAAGTATCTAGCTTTATGGGTTTAGAAGGATATTACTGACGATTCGTCAAAGGTATTTCGAATATAGTGAATCCAATTATGGAATTGCAGAAGAAAAACAACAAGTTCGTATGGATTGAGAAATGTGTGGAATCATTTCAAAATATCAAATAATTGTTAATGATAACAGCAATACTGAAGGTCCCCAACATGGACAAGGGATTCTCGGTATGCACAGATGCATGCAAGGAAGGCTTAGGTGGAATTTTGATGCAAGATGGTCGAGTGATCACTAACATTTCAAGGAAATTGAGAAAACATGAAGAGAACTATGCAATGTATGACTTGGATTTATTAGAAACTGTATATTCCTTGAGAGTATGGAGACATTATCTGATTGGAAGAAAATTTGAATTAAAGACAGATCATTGTGGATTGCAGCATATATTTTCACAGAGTGACTTGAATGCACGACAGAGATGTTGGTCAAAATTACTTAGAGAATACAACTTCAAGATATTGTATATTAAAGGAGGAATGAATAGACTAGAAGATGCATTGAGTCAGAGACCACACATATTCTTGGTAATACCTCTTAAGACAAATTTGAGAGAAACGATTCTAGCTCTATAGATTGACGATGATTGGTACAAGGAAACTAAGGATAATACCCGAGAATCTACCATGATGGTATCGAAGTTTGAATTTTATTCTTCGGACAACGACAGATTGTTGAGAAATAACGAGAAAATCTACGTACCACGTAATGATGAATTAAGATGCTTGATCTTAAACAAATCTCATTGAGAATTTTACATGGCTCATCTAGGAGTCACGAAGATGAAGAAAGACCTTAAGACTTTATTCTTATGGAAGGGAATGAAAGTGGATATAATTAGTTATGTTGTGAGATGTATAGAATGTCAACAAGTGAAGGTTGAACATAGACATCAAGCAAGATTGTTACATCCAAACGATATTATTGAATCGAAATGGGAGGTAATTTCAATCGATTTTATTATGGGATTTCCACTGATGGAAAGGAGACATGATTCGATTTTCGTGATAGTTGACACTCTGACGAAGAGTGCACACTTTATTCTAGTATGTACAATGTATCAAGAGCTAGACATAGCTAGAGTATTTGTCAGGGAGATTGTGAGATTACACGGTGTACTAATAATGATCGTATCCGATTGAGGATCGGTGTTTACAAGAGCGTTTTGGACCAGTTTCCAAGATTCCTTGGGAATGAAGTTGAATTTTAGTACAACATATCACCTTGATACAGACGAAAAAACAAAGTGAATGAACCAAATTGTGGAGGATATGTTGTGTATGAATGTAATGGAACAATAAAAACATTGGGAAGACTTATTGCCATTGGTAGAGTTTGCATACAACAACAACTACTAGAGTACGATTAAGATGGCACCGTTTGAGTTTCCTTATGGGTGATCATGTCAAACGTCATTGAGTTGGGATCATCTTGAGGATAGAGTCCTGGTTGGACTAGAAGTGATCCAATAAATAGAAGAACAAATGCAATTGATAAGATAGAGGATTAAAGAAGCGAAGGATTGACATTAGATTTTTGTTGATGCTCATCGCATTGACCGTAGTTATGACATTGGTGACAAATCTTTTTTGTAGGTAAAACTACACAAGCGTTCAATAAAGTTTGGAAAGGGTGCTAAACACTCTCCAAGGTTTGTGGGACCTTTCGAAGTTGTGGAAAAGAAAGGACCTGTGGCTTCTAGAATAGCGTTTCCTAATTCTTTGAGGCATATGCACGATGTATTTTATGTATCTATTATACAAAATTATATTAGTAATCTGTCACATGTTACTGAGATGAGTTATTTGCAGGTGTCAGATGAGGGTTCTCTCATGGTAGAGCCAATCAACATTCTAGACCATTGCAGTTGACAACTATGACGTCGAATAGTCGATCAGGTCAAGGTCTAGTGGGACAACTATAGTCCACACTCGGCTACCTGGGAGGACGCATACGAGATGCGTCAACAATTGCCTTAGTTGTTTGATAGATTAGACATATAGATATATGTGAGATACATTTATGTACTTGCATATTTATATTGTACAAACTTCAGGATGAATTTTAAAACAAGAGGGGGCATATGTAACATCCCTCTCTACTAAGCACACATTTATTGACATATTCTTTAAGGACACTTGCGTGCAAGTGATCTGGTTATGGTATATTATGATTTTGTTTTGATTATGCATTGTGTTATCACATGTGTTTGTATGGAGGGGATTTTGCCTAGAAAATAGCCCCATGGAGAAAAAATGA
>JZKD02S0403961.1:406386-448112 GCA_000966675.3 Picea glauca | reverse complement strand
TCACATCCCCTCTTTCATGTGCCACTTATCACCACTTGACATGTGTATCCCACTCCCGCCTCATGTCACATCTCCTTTCTACCGTCCCCACTCGCTTCGTGACACATGTCTCCCGTGTCACTTCCACCTGTGTCGTTGATGTCCCCACTGTGCCTACCATTGTAGCCTCCCTTCTGCCTCCACGTCACCTTCCCGTGCCATATTAACCCTGTTCCTTTACATCTCAGTGCCAACATCCTATCATCCACAATTTCCCAATCATCATTCCACTGATGCATCTTTCCACATGACCACCCATCGCCTAGTCGAGTCCCCATCAGCTCCACCTTCATCCACCTGCCTGTCTTCCCTATGAGCATCCAACAAAGCACAGATGATGAAGGAAAGGCCGCCATGACTTCCAAGCATAGGCGTTGACTTGACCCACTCAAATACCGATGAAACAATTAATGAAAATGAGGAAGGTGGGTGAGACATCATCTCCTTCCATAAATACAAGTCCAGAGAGGGACAAAACATGGAAGAAGACTATCAGTCCAGTCAGACAGAGATTTTTTCTGATAGAATACTCCATGGGCACTCTAACCAACATCTGCATACATAGCCTGATAGAGAAGCTCATCAACGCAAAGCTTTGAAAAAATTACAAGATCGCCTCAGGAAGTCGGAGCCAGTTCAGAGTATATGTAGGCATTTTTTCCATTTTGTTTAGTGTCAATGGTTGAGATACGCTCCTGCATTGTCAAGTTTTAATGAAGCTCTGGTTCTTATGGTTATGTATATGTATTTGAGACTTCTTGTTTAATGTAATTCAGTTTCCTTCTGTCTCTCTATAACTGTTGTGTTAGAACACTCAGGCATGGATGATAGAGTTGAGGGTAGTTATGTTTTTGTGATGTAGGTTTGATCAAAGGGACATCGCGACCAGTTTGAATCAGTCTCGTGTGTTGTATTTTCCCTCCAAAATTGAATGAATCGGGCATGGATGATCCAGTCGAGTTGTTGTTATTGAATTGTGATGTATGCTTGATTTCAATTCTGTGATAATTTCATTCAGTTCCCTAAAAATCTGAACCAAGAGGATCTTGTCTTCTGAGTTTTTCCTCCTTAGGATGCTGGAAGACTGAATGTCCATAGAGGAACTCTTCATTCTCCTCAAGGTCTTCCCCCTACTCACCCTTACTACAACTTATTAACCAAATTTAGATCAATACCTCATCTGCTATACCAACCCAGTTTTCTGAGTTAAAGTGATATAATTCCGAGTCTGCATCCATTAGACCCCCTTTAAATTTATTCATTGTAACATACAAACTAATGGGTACTGGGCTTACGTCTACTGTAATCAGGAGGTGAATTGTAGTGCTAACATTTCTGGTGCCATTGCTAGGGAAAAATTGAAGATTTTCCCTGGGATTGAACGACAAAGCTTACTGGTTCTGAAGGTGCATCAGAACTTAGTACATCAAATATTGAAACTGTGCACCTAGAGACTCCACTGTTATGACTTTGTTGTTTCAAATGTGGCTTCCAGAGGCAGACACACGAGGTCTACCCCACAGATGCCTCTAACAACACTTGAAGCTGACCCAAAGAAAATTTTCAAAAGATGAAAGACCCCTCAGGAAGGTACTTCAGCTGCTGAACCGGGTATTTCTGATGATTTTCACCATCCTCATTTAGAAACTCCAATATCTACTTCTCCTTTTCCTGTTATACCATCTACTAGAGTTTCCTGAAGCCTAAAGTTTGGGAGTGTTCCTGTTGATTTCTTCTCACCTAGTCTGGGATTGGAAGGAGAAAGCCTTGTCACTCATATCTCCCCTGATGTTGTACCATGGTTTAGACCCAGGACCTCAGAATATTTTTTCACTCCATGTTTTACCACTCCTCCCCCTATTAGATTTGTTTCTTTTACACAGAGGGAAAGATTTGTTCCCTCAAGCCCTATAGTTTTTTTTCCCAAATCCTCTGTTGTTTCTTTTTCCTCCCGCAGGCTCAGTTCCACTCCCCGGTTTGAACTCCATCTCCTCCTGATTCCCCTCCAACTATCATCCCTATGGAAGGTGCTAATCCCCCTAGGAACATAATGGATACCATTGTGGCTATGAGATATGCCCCTCTAGTCTTACCTCAGCCAATGAATGCTCTCCCTACTAGAGACTACCTGAAACACATGCCCAAATTCACAAAAGAAGAAGACATAACTACTAAAGAACACCTCGATGCATTCTACAATTATTGAGACAATCTAAATATTGAAAACGAGAATGTGTGGATGACAGTATTTGTCCAAAGTCTTGATGTTGAGGCCAGGAAATGGTTTAGGGGATTGACCCCTGGATCCATTACTGGGATTGAGGCTTTAGATAATTCTTTCTTGAGATAATGGGTGGATAAGAAAGACTTTATGTATTATATCACAGAGTTTGGGTCCCTAAAATGAAAAGAGGGAGAGTTTGTCTCTAACTTCTCCAAAAGATTCAACAAAATGTATTACAAAATTCCTGTCGAGATAAAGCCTACAGAAGCCTCTGCTAGAATTACTTATTGATGCAAGAGCATTGTTGGCAAGCACACAGAGGCAGGACCACTTAGCACATAGGATTTCTTCTAGAACTTCAACATTAGTAGCTGCAGCCGATTTTGAAATCCGCCTTAACTCAGCGCCAAAATTTACCTTTGGAGGCACGCTTGAACTAATGCCAAATTTTACCCTTTGAGGCACATTTTAAAATCGCAAGCGGAGAAGGTGTTTCCACTACAGCTCTGGAGTGCGACTGGACTAAGATAGCATAGGATGAATTTTAGAGTAGGAAAGTAGCCATGGGAAACCCTAGAAATATTTTTGAGTTAAGTAGAAGTTTGTATGCCCAGATGGGGTGAGATGCAATACAGAGAGAAATTAGTTGTAAGAGAGAACTGCGAGTTAGCAGGAGATCTCAATTTTTGAGTTACTGATTTGAATGTATTTTGTAGCCATTTTGGCACTTGTGAATATAACAAAAGGAAAATTGAACCAAATACACGTTGTATGAGAGGTGTTTGCAATTTCCTGATATTTTTGTTCTTATGAGAAAGTGAATGAATCTCTATGGGAGAGTAGGAAACTAAAAATGTTAGTTTTTCAGTTTCAACTATTTCTCTTCATTTAAAGCTCTGTAAGGTGTGCATCGAGCCAGAAGGGAATGCAAGGGGACTAGGAGGGGGAATTTCTCTGTGAGAAATCCCTTGGATTTGAGTTATCGAGAACCCTTAGATGCAAGGAGTGTGAGGGAAATCGAAGTCTGCACTAGACGAAGCTCAGGAGGAATAACACTTTGGGAAAGTGTTGTTGAGATCTAGGAATCCATTTCCTAGGAGAAGTGAAGTCCAGAACCTTCGGGGACTTAGAAAATTATCCTTAGTCTGAAAGATTAAATAAAGATCAGGAGGGGGAGAAATATTGACTGTTAGATTGCGGTGAAGGGTCAGTGGTCGTCTAAGGTGAGACAGGCATGCAAATTTCAACATTGCGTATGCCCAGGAGGAAAGACCCACAAGGACCTGAACGGATGGTGGAGAGCTTTCAAGGAGGAACATGAAATCCCATGAGCCATTGGATCAAGAGGAGTTGTGAGTAGGCTAGTGGGGAGACCTTTCAATGCTTGAACCTCAAGCAGAATAGTAGCCATCGGACCCCAAGAGATCTAGGTCGTTGATCCCATTTCAGGTTTTCGGCTACCAGGAACACAAAGGGCAAGAGATAGAACTCTTGGCCCACAAAACCCTGAAAGGATCTAGACCATCAGATCTTCAGAGGTTGGGAACCGTTGATCTATGGTGTGGGGGTATTTAGGATTTTGGCGACTGGGGATACTAAAGGTAAGAGTCATGGTTGTTGACCTAAAAAACCATAAAAGGATTTAGGCCATTGGATCTTGGAGGCTTAGAGATGTTAATCCAGAATAGGGAGGTGTTTTAGCTTTTGTGACTTGGAGGAATGAATAGACCTCATGAGGGGTGAAGTTGTGAAACGTGAAATGTTGAATTGATCATCTTCATTGATCGAAGGGATATCTCGACCATAGATATTGGTCTTCACGGTTTCGGCTCTCGTAACTTGGAGAAGCCCAAAGCGGCCTGTGGTAAAGTTGGTGGTCACATCCCTATGGTCACGTGAGTCAGGGAAAAGGGGGAGCTAGCCTCTGCTATCCCTTTTCATGGTTTCAAGACCAGAGGAACTAGGGACTCGTTACATTGGAAATCCCTAGGGACACAAGACGTGACATGCCCTTCAGGCTAAGCTGGTTGTTGTGCTTGCGGTCACGAGGAGTGGGGGTCGTGCCTAAAAACAACTTGCACAGTTAGAATACAGACAAGAGTCTGTGGACTAAGGGTTAGAGGTTCTAGTTCGAAACTAGGAGAGCCACTCCGTCTTTAGAATTCAGGGATCCTGACTGGGATTTCATGCATACCTGAGGAGGGATAGGGGGTCTTCATCCGGTGGTATCAGAGATGATTGTTCTTCATCTGTAGACTTCAGGAGAAAGATAAAGAGAAAGAGATAGAGAACTCGAAGTTTTACTCTGTGTGTGACAAGCAGTCAACACAATTCCACCAAGGAGATGAGAGGCACATTTAGCCAACCGTGTTGTAGAGAGGGAGATGCGAGAACTTCGCACTAGATTGGAAACAATGGAAGCAGTGCAGAGAAGAGAACCTGACGCTGGAGTCGTCAGTGAATCAGAAAGTGAAGAGGTTGAAGTTGAAAACGCTACAGGAGAAGACGTTGTAGAGGAATGTTTGCTAAAAGTAGTTTCTAGAATGCGAGGCAGAGCGAAGATAGAGGTTCTCATGTATGAGGGAAACCTAGATGCTGAAGAACTATTGAATTGGATAATATCCATGGAAAGACACTTCGATTATGAAGATGTTGATGAGGAGAATAAGGTGAAGCATGCAATCACCAGGTTAAAAGGACATGAAACGTTGTGGTGGGATGAACTACAGGCTGAGAGAAGAAGCAAAGGAAAATAGAGGATAAAGAGTTGGGAAAGAATGGTAGCCAAGCTAAAGGCTAAGTTCATGCCCAAATATTACCATATTAATTTGTTCAGGAAGATGCATAACCTAAGATAGAAAGGGATGATAGTTAAGGAGTACATCGAGGAGTTCTACCGGCTGAACATCAGAACTAGACAAAGGGAGAGAGATGAAGAGAAAGTCTCTAGATATATAAATGGCTTGAGATATGAGATCCAGGATGAGCTCAGCATGATGTCAGTCAGAACCATGGGGGATGCTTATCAGTTTACGCTGAAGGAAGAGGAGAAGCTGACTAGAAAAAAAAGTCAGCGAGGAAGAGGTAAAAGCTTGGTCCCAAGCAAGAGAAAGGGGTTTAACCACGATAGAACACATCACTCTAAGGATGAGGCTGGAAAACAACACAATCATTCAGAACGAGGAGGAAGTTCATGAGAAAGATAGGGCGGTGGAAGAAACTCTTCTAGAGGAAGAGGGAGAGGAGGAGTAAGATGCTATGCATTTGGAAAGATAGGACACATGTCTTGGGAGTGTCCCGAGAAGAATAAGGAAGGAGGAGAAGCTCGCATATCAAAAGCCCAATGAAGAAATGTTGAAGCAGAGGGAGCAGAGGATGGAGCATCCCTGATGTTGAGAAAAGTTCTCTTGAACCAGAGGTAGAAATTGAAAATCTAGTGCAGAGAAACAGTCTCTTCAAGACAACTTGCAAGACTAAGGACAAAGTATGCAAGGTGATCGTTGACAGTGGGAGCACGGACAACCTAGTATCCATAGATATGGTGAATAAATTGAAGCTGAAGACAACTACACATCCAAAACCATACAAGGTCTCATGGTTGCAAAAAGGACATCAGGTAACGATTACTAAACAATGCCTGGTTGAAATGAAGATAGGAGGTTATAAAGATGAAATCCTATGTGATGTAATCCCCATGGGCGTATCCCATATTTTGTTGGGAAGACTATGGACGTTTGACAGAAATGTCATTCATGATGGGAGGAAAAACACATATACATTAGAGAAGAATGGTAGGATGCATATGTTGTTGCCAATGGAGGAGAAGAGAGTAAAAGAGGAATCCATCACAAGCATACTTCTCATGAGTGGGAAGGAACTATTGAAAGAAGTCAAGGAAGAACAAGAGATGAAGTTTGTTGTGGTGAGGAATCCCAGAGTCATCCTTACAAGTACATCAATGGATGATTTTCTTGAAGAATTTCAGGAGATGCTAGATAATTTTGTTGATATAGTGGTGGATGAGCTGCCAAACTCATTGCCTCCCATCAGGAGTATCATTCATCATATCGAATTGATACCAAGAGCAAGTAGGCCAAACAAAGCAGTGTACAGATTAACACCTCGAGAGAATCAAGAGGTGAAGAACCAATTCCAAGAATTACTAGACAAAGGTTTGGTCAGAGAAAGTTTGAGCCCATGCACAGTACCAACTGTGTTGAGCCCAAAGAAATATGGAGGATGGAGAATGTGCACAGACTAGAGATCCATCAACAACATCACCATCAGGTACAGATTTCCTTTACCAAGAATGGAGGATTTAATGGATTTATTAAGTGGAGCAAATTTCTTTTCTAAGATAGATCTGAAAAGTGGATGTCACCAGATCAGGATGAGAGAAGGTTATGAATGGAAAACAACCTTTAAGACAAATGAAGGTCTATATGAGTGGTTGGCTATGCCATTTGTCTTAACAAATGCCCCGAGTAATTTTATGAGGTCGATGAATGAAATTATGAAAGATTTGATTGACAAGTTCGTGGTTATATATATGGACAATATAATGATCTTTAGCAGGACTAAAGAGGAGCATTTGAGGCACCTAACGCTAGTAATGAGGAGGCTACAACAAGAGAATTTGTTGATCAATTTGAATAAGTCCTCTTTTATGAAGACAAGAATCATTTATCTGGATTTCATGATCTCTTCGAATGAACTAAAGATTGATCCAAAGAAGGTGAAAGCGATCAGAGAATGGCCATCACCAAGAAGCATGTTCGAGGTAAGGAGCTTCCATGGATTAGCGAGCTTCTATAGGAAGTTCATTAGAGACTTCAGTGGAAATTGTGTGCCAATGATGGATACAGTGAAGAAGTGACATAAGTCTTTTAAATGGACATAGGAGGCAGAAAGGAGCTTCAATATATTGAAGGAGAAGATAGCAGAATGACCAATTCTGATCTTGCCAAATTTTGAGAAGACATTTTAGGTAAGATGTGATGTAAGTGGAGTTGCAATAGGAGCAATTTTGAGTCAGGATAACACACCTATTTCCTATTTCAGCGAGAAGTTGAATGAGACTAAGAAGAAATAATCCACATATGACAAGGAGTTCTATGCCATAATTCAAGCATTGAAGAAATGGAGGCATTATCTTGTCCCTCAAGAGTTTGTCTTGTATAGCGATAACCAAGCTTTACAATTCATAACCAGACAGGAAAAACTGAATCAGAGGCATGCAAAATGGGTTGAATTTATGAAAAATTTTACTTTTATCATAAAACATATTGTTTGGAATGATAACAAGGTTGTTGATGCGTTAAGCAGGAGATTTTTGATAATGCAGGAATTCCAGGTGAAGACATCGGGGTTTGAACACCTTAAGGACATGTATCATGATGATGTAGATTTCAAGGAGGCATATGAAGCATGTGCTAATCCTATGTTGAGAGATAGAAGTCAGTGGACAGAGTACATGATTTAGGAAGGACTGCTGCTCACAGGAAATCAATTGTGCATACCAAAATGCTCAATAAGGGATAATCTTCTGAAGGAAAATCATAATGGAGGATTGGCTGGACATTTCGGCCATGATAAAACATTTTCACAGTTGAGAAAATCATACTATTGGACAGGTATGAGAAAAGTGGTGATAAAGTTTGTGAACAGATGTAGAATCTTCCAACATGCAAAGGGGAAAAGACAAAACATTGGGTTGTATCAACCATTGCCAAAACCAGAGAGGCCTTGGGATGAAATAAGCATGGATTTTGTGTTGGGATTGTCAAGAACACAAATAGGATTCGATTACATGTTTGTGGTGGTGGATAGATTTTCAAAGATGGAACATTTCATCCCATGCTAGAATACTAGTGACACAATGCATGTTGCAAATCTGTTTTTCAAAGAAGTTGTGAGACTTCACGACCTACCCAGGAGCATTGTCTCAGACAACGACAAAAAATTTGTTGCTCACTTTTGGAGGAGATTTTTTTCCTTCATCTCAGATTATCACCCTCAGACAGATAGGCAGACTGAAGTGGTAAATAGAAGTTTGGGTAATTTATTAAGGAGTCTAGTTACTGAACATCATAACCAGTGGGATCAGATTCTACCACAAGCAGAATTTGCATACAACGATTCACCAAATAGGAGCACTGGAAGGATCCCATTCCAAATACTATATGGAATGAAACCAAGGGGAGTATCTGAGTTGAGAGACTTGGAACAGGGTGAGATCAGGAGCACTGGAGAAGAGGATTTTTCTGCGGAGATGGAGAAACTCCATAGCCAAATCAAAGGACAATTGGAGAGTTCTAACCAGAAATATAAGAACATAGTTTATCAACATTGCATGGAACTTCAATTTGAAGTAGGAGATCAGGTTTTAGCACGTCTTAGGAAGGAAAGGTTCCCTAGGGGAACATACAACAAGTTGAATATGAAAAAGATAGGACCCTGTACGATCTTGAGGAAGTTTGATGCAAACACCTATGAGATTGAGCTGCCAAATGGTGTGGGAATTTTTCCCATATTCAATGTTTCTGACCTGTATCCTTACAGGAAATATGACAAAGAAGGTTCAAAAGATCAAGGAATGATTCAGTGGGAGAAACAGATGCATGTGGAAGAAAATCCGCAGATAGAGAAAATTGTTGATCAGAGGATTGGCAAGAAGACCAGAAGAAAAACTTATTTTTAGTATCTGGTCAAATGGAAGGGACACCCAATCGAAGATTCCAATTGGGAAAATGAATTTGCTATCCAAAAACATGGAAAATCAATAGAGGATATCATGGACAGGAGTCCATGAATTTTTTTCAAGGGGAGTATGATGTAGGAGCATCATTGGAAAACATGCGGATGCAGGACCACTCAACACATGGGAGTTCTTCCAGAACATCAATGTTAGCAGCTACAATCAATTTTGAAATTCACCTTAACTCAGCGCCATAATTTACCTTTGGAGGCATGCTTGAACTAATGCCAAATTTTACCCTTTGAGGCACGTTTTGAAAATCGCAAGCGGAGTAGGAGTTTCCACTACGGCTCTGGAGTGCGATTGGACTAAGATAGCATAGGATGAATTTTAGAGTAGGCAAGTAGCCAGGGGAAACCCTAGAAATATTTTTGAGTTAAGTAGAAGTTTGTATGCCCGGATGGGGTGAGCTGCAATACAGAGAGAAATTAGTTGTAAGAGAGAACTAAGAGTTAGTAGGAGATATCAGTTTTGAGTTACTATAATTTGAATGTATTTTGTAGCCATTTCGGCACTTGTGAATATAACAAAAGGAAAATTGAACCAAATACATGTTGTATGATTGGTGTTTTCAATTTCCTGATATTTTTGTTCTTATGAGAAACTGAATGAATCTCTGTGGGAGAGTAGGAAACTATGAATGTTAGTTTTTTAGTTTCAACGGTTTCTCTTCATTTAAATATCTATAAGGTATGCATCGAGCCAGAAGGGAAGACAAGGGGACTGGGAGGGAGAATTTGTCTGTGATAAATCCCTTTGATATGAGTTATCAAGATCCCTTAGACGCAAGGAGTGCATGGGAAATCAAAATCTACACTAGATAAAGCTCAGGAGGAATAACACTTTGGAAAGTGTTGTCAATATCCAGGAATCCATATCCAAGGAGAAGCGAAGGTCGAATCCTTCGGGGACTTAGAAAATTCTTCTAATTTTGAAAGATTAAAAAAATCTCAGGAGGGGGAGAACTATTGACCATCAGATTGTAGTGAAGGGTCAATGGTCATCTGAGGTGAGACAGGCACTCAAATTTCAACATTGTGTATGCCCAGGAGGAAATACCCACGAGGACCTGAACGGATGGTGGAGATATTTCAGGGAGGAACGCAAAATCCTGTGTGTTGTTGGATTGAGAGGAGTTGCGAGTAGGTTATTGGGGAGACCTTTCAACTCTCAAACCTCAGGGGGAATAGTAGTTGTCGGACCCCAATAGATCTGTGTCGTTGATCCCATTTCAAGTTTTCAGCTACTGGGAACGCAAAGGGCAAGAGACAGGACTCTTGGCTCACAAAACCCTGAAAGGATCTAGAGCGTCAAATCTTCAGAGGTTGGGAACCGTTGATCCACGATGTGGGGGTATTTTGGATTTCGACAACCAGGGATACAAAAGGTAAGAGTCGAGACTCTTGACCTACGAAATCCCGAAAGGATTCAATCCGTTGGATCTTGGAGGCTTAGAGTCGTCGATCCACAATAGGGAAGTGTTTTGAATTTCGTGACTTGGAGGAATGAACAAACCTTGTGAGGGGTGAAGTCGTGAAATGTGAAACGCTAAATTGATCATCTCTATTGATCGAAGGGAGATCTAGACCATAGATCTTGGTCTTCACAGTTTCATCTCTCGTAACTTGGAGAAACATGAAGCGCTCTATGGTAAAGTTGGTGGTCACGTGCATGTGGTCATGTGAGTTGGGGAAAGGGGGGAGGTAGCGTCCACTAGCCCTTATCGGGGTTTTGGGACCAGAGGAACTAGGGACTCGTTACATTGGAAAGCCCTGGGGACGCGAGACGTGACGTGCCTTTCAGGCTAAGCTGGTGATCGTGACTGTGATCACGAGGAGTGGGGGGCGTGCCTAAAACCATATTGCATCGGTAGAATATAGAGAAGAGTCTATGGACTAAGGGTTAGAGGTTCCAATTCGAAACCAGGAGAGCCGCTCTGGCTTCGGAATTCAGAGATCCTGATCGGGAGGTTGTGTGGCCCTAAGGAGGGATAGGGGGTATTCATCACTTATGCTAGTGCTTTCGACCCTTATTTTTTCCTCATGTTAAGAGAGGGAAGAGATACTTATTTAGCTCATATGCAAAATGCATCCCTAGAAGTAGAGTCTAATGTATTTGTAGTTGACACACTTAGAAATAAAACTGATAGAGACAGAGGAAGGGGGAGATATGAAGCTTCAACCTTCAGTTCCTCTTAATTCCATCCTCAAGTAGATGAATTAACCAAGATGGTAAGATATCTTTCTACGGAAATGGAGAATATGAAATCTGAAGAGAATCAGAGTTATAAGAATGCCCAAAATGATGATAATAGAGGAAACTTCAGAATACCAAACAATACCCCTCAGATACTTCCAAGAGATCCCATAAATAGAGATAGGGATGATCAGAAAATCCAAACCCCTCTCCAAAATAATATTGTTGTTGATGTAGAAGGAGAGGAGGAAGAGCTTGACCCTGAAATCCATTTCCTTGGAGACACCTCCCCATTCCCCCATTTGACCCAGTATGTATATGAGACCCTCATGGACAACCAAATAAATGAGCCGAGTAAAGGGGAGAAGACCAATAATTGTCTGAATAAATATAATATCAGGTCTAAGAATAAAGAAGGGAAGTCTGAGATCCCTCATCAACCTTCCAGAGCAGAGAAACATGCCAAAGATGCAACAAACAACAACAAGGATAATAAATCACATAACCCCTCACCAATAGCCAAAGGTCCCGTCCCATAAATAAGAGAAATTATGAACCCCCCCTCCTATTTTAGGTTTGAGCATGATATTTAAAAAATTAGGATCCTTGTACCCCTTTCAGAGCTAGTTAAGCATGAGGATTTTAAAAGGTACCTCTCTAAAATGTTGCAGCCCGAACCTTCATCTTATTCCATGGAATCAATAAACCTTCATGGTAAAAATCCAACAGTCATCCTAGGTCCCATGATAGAATACAAATATGATTCATCCTCTCCCTTCTATACATATATGAACATACATGATAAGGTGTTGCATAATTGTTTGATGGAATCAAGAGCTTCTCATAATCTCATGCCCAAATATGTCGTGGATAAACTTGAATTAGAAATCACAAAGACTTACCATGATTTGCATTCTTTCGATTCTAGGAAAGTGCAGTGCTTGGGCTCATCAAGGATATGGTTGTGACCTTGTTTCAGTTTCCCATGAAAAGTGTGGTCATGGATATCATGGTGGCTGATGTTCCCCCCAAGTTTGGCATGTTGTTTTCAAGATCTTGAATAAAGAGACTTGGAGGAAATTTGCAGATGGACCTCACATATGCTACCATTCCCATGTTTGGGGGGAGCATAAAAGGCTATACAAAGAAGCTCGGTTGGCCTACATTATCAATGATGAATCTGACCCCACCAATCATCATATGTTTTCACTTGATACCGATTTTGGATCCATCTTATTGTAGCTCACTGATGTCCTTGAGCCCCCTCTTGAAGTCAGAAAGCAATCCCTTACTCTCTTTGAATATTCTCCTTTGATTACCTCTATTTGGAAAATTTTATTTGATGGAGCTTCTTCTAGGGAAGGCGCTGGTACCTGAGTGGTCCTTGCTTCACATGTTCAAGAAATTATATCTCTATCCTACAAGTTAGGATTTGGAGCTACAAATAATGTGGTAGAATATGAAGCTGTTGTTTTGGGTTTGAGGGTTGAAAAAGATATGGGGATTGAAGAGATATCAGTGTTTGGGGATGCTGAGTTAATTGTCCATCAGATCAGAAATATTTATCAAACCAAGCACCCTCGACTTAGAATTTACAAAAATGAAGTCTATGATCTTATTCACAGTTTTTTCTTGACTTTCAACATTTCATTTGTTCCAAGAGAAAAGAATGGCATGGTCGATTCTCTGGCTATATCAGCAAGTAATTTCAGATTTCCTTTGCCACCTAAGCTCAAGTATGATGTAGAAGTGAAACTCAGACCCTCTATACCTAACAATGTTAAACATTGGAAAGTGTTTGAGGATGATCTTGAGATCAGAAGATTCCTGGAGACTATTGATGATTTTTATGCATTACACATTGATCAGGATCCCGATACTGAAATAAATCCTCATGATAATTCTTTTCTAAACAAAATTTCTAATCATCATATTGTCTAGATTCCCAACAACCATATCCCAAAGGGACTAGTTCCTTTGGAAATAATATTTGACAGAAATGATGTGGCAATCAAAGGTAAAGATTCAAATAAGTATGTTGATGTAGCTAAGTGCAATATTGGCATAGAGAAGGATCCAAAATTTGTCAAGTTGTCAAGAAGATTTTCAAGGGAGCAAAGGGTTGAGTACACTGAGCTATTAAAAGAATTCACTGATGTGTTTTGACTTATGAAGATATCAGAACATATGACACCAATTTCATTGAGCATAATATCCCATTGAAAGAGGAGGCCAAAACATTTAGGCAGAAACTAAGACAAATAAATCCTATGTTGTTTCGTATTGTGGAAATGGAGGTAAAGAAGCTCTTGGACACCCAGATCATTGTCCCCTTGAGATATTCTAAATGGGTAGACAATTTGGTCCCAGTAAGGAAGAAGAATGGATCAATCAGACTCTATGTTGATTTCAGGAACCTAAACAAAATATCTAAGAAGGACAATTACCCTTTGCCAAAGATGGAACACATATTGTAGAGGGTGACAGGTGCATCCAATATTTCCATGATTGATGGATTTTCTAGCTATAATCAAATCTCTGTCCGACCCGAAGACAGGGAAAAGACAACCTTCACCACTCCTTGGGGCACATTAATGTATGCCAAAATGCCCTTTGGATTGATGAACGCAGGAGCAACCTTTCAACAATCTATGGACATCGTCTTCATTGGAGAAAGGGATAAATTTGTAGTCATATATTTGGATGAAATTACAGTTTTCTCCAGGTCTGATAAAGAACATTGTCAGCATCTGAGAAAGGTCTTTTCAAAATGCAGAAAATTTGGTCTCTCCCTTAATCCCAAAAAGTCATTGTTTTCCATGAAAGAGGAAAAATTGTTGGGACACATAGTATCAACAGAAGGGGTCCAAATTGATTCAAGCAGGGTAGAAGATATTCAAACCTTGTCATTTCCCAGAACCAAGAAGGAATTCCAGTTTTTCTTGGGAAAAAATAATTTCTTGAGAAGGTTTGCTTCAAATTTTGTTGAATTAGTAAAACATATCATGGCCATGCTCAGGAATGGAAATGAAGTAAAATCAACCACTGAGTCCAGAGAATCCTTCAACGAAATTATGAATGCATTGACTGAGGCAACTGTGCTAATTAGTCCTGATTATTCCAAGGATTTTTTTATTTTTTTCTTTGCCTCTTTTGACACAGTGGCAGTTGTTTTATTGCAGAAGAATGCTGAAGGGATGGAGCAACCTATTTCCTTTTTCAGGAGAGCACTGAGGGATGATGAGACCAAATATGACATTATGGAGAAGAAGGAATATGCCTTGGTGAAAGATCTCAAATATTGTAGAGTCTATATTCTACATTCAAATATCATTTCATATGTCCCTTCATCTTCGGTGAAGGACATTCTTATCCAAACTGACATAGATGGAAAAATAAGCAAGTGGATTGACAAGATCCTGGAATTTGATCTGGAAATAAATCCCACCAAGCTAGTTAAAGGACAAGGTTTAGCTAAGTTGTTGGCTAAAACTAATTGCAGATATTTGGGGGTTAAATTCATCAACACCTACTCAAAAAATCAGCAAGATGATTTGGCTCATATAGACCCACAAATCATTCCTCTATTGGAAAAATGCAACTGGTACAAAGATATTGTATTTTTTCTGCAAAATTTATGACCCCCTGATGGAATAGGGAAAAGAGAGGCAAGAGCTCTTAAGCTCAAAGAAATTATATATTTCCTTATTGACCAGGTCTTGTATTGGAAGTACCCTCTGGGAGTGTTTTTGAGATGTCTAGACCCACTAGAGGCCCAAAAAATTATGTTTGATTTTCATGAAAGCCTATGTGGGGGGCATAATTTCTATTGAACTACATCCTATAAAATTCTCAGGGCTAGATATTTTTCGCCTACTCTATTCAATGATGTCCGTGAAAAAATCAAGGCTTGTGTTAAGTGTCAAACATTCTCTAGAAAACAAAAGATCAAGTCCTTTCCATTGAAGCATGTGGTAGCTTCAGGACCCTTTTAGCAGTGGGGCCTACATTTTATTGGGAAAATTCATCCTGCTTCAAGTGGTCAGCACAGGTGGATCTTGACTGCAACATATTACTTCACCAAATGGATAAAATCTATCCCCACAAGGGGTGCTTCTCACAAACTAATCATTGGTTTTCTTGAAGATATTATAGCCATGTTTGATTGCCCGAAAAGGATTGTCACTGATAATGTCGCATCTTTCAAGGCTGAACCATTGATCAAATTCTATGAGCGATTCAAAATTTCATTGATCCACTCCACCCCCTAATATCCCCAAGGCAATGGACTAGCAGAGTCCTATAATAAGAGCCTTATAAAGATGATCAAAAGACTACTAGACGAAAACAAGAAAGCATGGGATTCAAAGCTCAAATTTGCTTTGTGAGATGACATAGTGACAACAAAGAGATATTTTGGTGTCTCTCCTTTTCATATCATGTATGTATTTGAGGCCATATTTCCTTCTCAGCTTGCCTTTCTATTGGAAAAATTCTTTCAGAACTGACAAGGAGAGCCTGATGATATGATCAAAAGAATACAACAGCTGGTAGAAGTGTAATAGACTAGAGAGAAGATGTTGGACAAAGCACATGAACATCAAAAAAAGATCATGCAGGCCTTTGACAGGAAGAACAATAAAGAGGATTTCCATCTAGGAAATCTAGTACTCAAATGGGATGCACCCAAGCAAGATAGGGGAAAGCATGGTAAATTTGAATCCCTCTGGATTGGACCCTTCAAAGTTTCTGAGGTATTTCCAAATAACACTTACAGGTTGCAGAATTTGGAGGGTGATGAAGTTTTTGGTGGTCCTATTAATGGATATATTTTTAAAAAGTTATTTGTTTGAGCCATGATTCTCTTCCTAACATCATTGTAAATATCATTTTCTTTTTGTTTTAATGGATGACTCCGCAATCCAACAGTAAGGTGACTGAAGATGTGAGTTCTTGTCATCTCATAGGGAGCAGGCCATCCCCCATGGAGGCTAATGTTATCACATGTGTTTGTTTGGAGGGGATTTTTTCCCATAAAATAGCCCCATGGCGAAGAAATGACAAATAGGGGGATAAAAACCCACTTTTATCATTTATCCTAAGTTTTGTGCCCGGATGTGTTGTAATAAGGGGCACGTATATTTGGGAGGATGAGATATGTGTGCTCAAATCTACGGTGCAGGATCCATATCGGAACCCCCTCGACATTCAACCTTTAACGAGGGGGGGTCCGAGTTGGTGGGTTTTGAGCATGGGCCCCCAACTATCATGGTGCTTCCTCGTTAATTCAAACCCCCCCATGCTCTAAACTTCTTACCACCTCCCCCCCGCCCCTCTGAGTAGACCACTTACCACCTTCGCTTACCGCCCTCGTTTCCTACCAACACATGTCCTCCACTCACTCATCACTCTGTCCATCACATCCCCTCTTTCCTGTGTCGCTTATCACCACCTGCCATGTGTATCCCACTCCTCCCTCATGTAACATCTCCATTTTACCTCCCCCACTCACTTCATGAAACATGTCTCCCATGTTGCTTCCACCTGTGCAATTGTTTTCCCCACTGCACCTACAACTACAGTCTCCCATGTGCCTCCACATCACCTTCCCATGCCATATCACCCATGTGCCTTTACATCTCAGTTCCGACATCCTGTCGTCCACCGTTTCCCAATAATCATTTCATTGATGTGTCTTTCCACATGACCTCCCATCGCCTAGTCAAGTCCCCGTCAGCTCCACCTTCGTCCACCTGCCTATCTTCCCTATAAGCATCCAACAAGCACATACGACGAAGGAAAGACCTCCATGACTTCCAAGCACAGGCGTTGACTCGGACCACTCAGATCCCTATGAAACAGTTAATGAGAATGAGGAAGGTGGGTGAGACATCCTCTCCTTCCATAAATAGAAGGCCATAGAGGGACAAATCATGGAAGAAGACTATCAGTCCAGTCTGACAAAGATTGTTCCTGACATAAGACTGCATGGGAACTCTAACCAACGTTTTCATGCACAACCTAATAGAGAATCTCATCAACACAAAGATTTGAAATCATGACAAGATCGCCTCAAGTAGTCAGAGCTAGTTTAGAGTATATGTAGGCATTTTTTCCATTTTGTTTAGTGTCGATGGTTGAGCTATGCTCCTGCATTGTAAAGTTTTAAAGAAGCTTTGGTTATTTTGGTTATGTATCTATATTTGAGACTTCATGTTTAATGTAAGTCAGTTTCCTTCCGTCTCTCTGTAACCACTGTGTTAGAACACTTGGGCATGGATGATCCTATTGAGGGTAGTTATATTTCTTGATGTAGGTTTGATCACAGGGACATCACGACCAGTTTTAATCAATCTCTTGTGTTGTATTTTCCCTCCAACAATGAATGACTCAGGCATGGATGATCCAGTCGAGTTGTTGTTATTGAATTGTGATGTATGTTTGATTTCAGTTTAGTGATAATTTCATTCAGTTTCCTAAAACTCTGAACCAAGAGGATCTTGTCTTCTGAGTTTTTCCTCCTTATGCTACTAGAAGACTGGATGTCCATAACAAACCTCTTCATTCTCCTCAAGTTCTTCCCCATACTCACCCTTACTACAAATTACTGACCAAAGATATATCAAGACCTCATTTGCTTATGCATACAAGCCCAGTTTTCTGAGTTAAAGCGATATAATCCTGAGTCTATGTCCATTAGACCCCCTTTAAATTTATTCATTGTGACATACAAACTGATGGGTATTGGGCTTACCTCTGTTGCAACTAGGAGGTGAATTCTAGTGCTAACACATTATATATGATCATGGTGATGTATTCTAAATTATTTCTATTTTATGTATATATATTGGCAAAATCTATGATGAGTTTTCTTGAGTGTGCATGACACATGACATGTTATGGATGTTTCTGGCACCAATGGACTTCCTTGGAATCCATATTGAGTCAGGGAGTGGAGTATATTTTTTTAGTATTTCATTTGATGCACAATTTACATATGACTAATTAAAATATGATTTATGTATATGGATTATTGACATGGTTTTTTGTCAGTGGATCCAAGCTTGAAAATGCTTGCTAAACCGATTCACATAAGGAGTAAAGGGGCCATGCACAAAAAACAAACATTTGAGGGAGAGGTGTGGGAATTTCCCTGTCATAGCCTACTAGCGCTCCTGTTGTGGTATGAAATGTAGGTTAACAATTACTTAGCTCGTGAGGTCCACGAAGTTTTGAGGGAGGACTAAGACAATCGCTCATGAAGATTTCTAAGGGGTGCACAATAAGGTAGAATCGTTATTCCTTAGAAGCCCTTAGTCTCTCACAAGGTCAACTAAATGGAGTATTGACTACAAGGGTCAAAAAAAATTCCAAAACCATTCTAAAGTGAGTGTCACCCTTGGAGCATGGAGGTGCGTCTTGAAGGGAAGGTCACATGATAAAAACTTGAGTCAATAAATCTAGGTGGCGTAGAAAACATTGAAATGGTAGACCTTGTTAGAATGCAATATTTAGTTATTTAGTAAATTATAAACTAATAAGATGAACAAGAGTCTAATCCTAAGTATAATACTAATCCTAAGTCTATGTTTAATTAAGGAACTAAATTAAATATTTAAATAAATTAAAATAATTGAGATAAAAATCAAAGTCTTGAAAAAGTTGGATAAAAATCCAAAGGTTGGATAAAATGCACAGGTGTGCATGAAATTAATAAAATGGATTTTAAATAGTAAAAAATAATAATATGAGAGAATAGGTGCACAGATAAAAGAGTATATTGAGTCAAAATACCACTAAGTCTAACTAGAAGAAGACTCCTAATCCAACTCTAACTAAGATCTAGTTAGGAGACACTCATTAAATGAGAATTTGGGGAACAAAGGGGACAACTAAGAGAGAAAATAGGAAAACATTGGAGAATTTGAGGAAAATTTGGTTTTTAAAATAAAATAAAATGGTAATTACTTGTGCAACTTGGGAAAAGTGTGACAAGTGTGTGGGTGAATAACCATAATTAATTTAATCTAAAAATTTAATTATTTGTGCATGAGGACATGTGTCATTGGGGATTTTTCTATAAAACAATTGTGGTAGAAGGGAAATGGTTCTCTCTCACTTTTCTTGGTACTTTTATGCTGCCAAAATTGTGTGGACTGTGTTTTACTTGTGAGATTTGGGATACCAATCTTGTATAAAGAGTGTAAGCTCTACCTTGAGAGGCGAGCCTTGAAGTTATTGTTTGTTGATTTTTGTGTGTGGCCCCTTTGCGGCTCAGTGGGCTAAGGGGGTATAAGAGTACTTCGAGAATTAGCTGGAAGGTACAAGTGAATTTTTGGTGATTAGTAAGAGGGAGTATAGGAAATGAGAACAGGTGTTTGAAGGGCATCTACATCTGTCAATATTCATTGGTCAGAGTATTTTTATTTCTGAAATTTGTTTTGGAATATGAGTATAATTGCATGTTAGAATTTGTATGACTACTATAGAATCAATAGAAAATTCTTGATTCCAAACTGTTATATTTGCTGCCAAAAAAATGATAGCTACGATGCTTAGAGAATTCAAAAATATCGTTGTAAATTCATGCGATTTCGAACTCTAAATTCTGAGTGGCCTTGATCCTTATTGTAAAATATGAATTTTATATTTTGTATTGTCTACAATTTTTAAAATTCTATTTTTCCAATCCACAAGTTGAAGTTCATACGATCGCAACAATTTAGTTTAGACTTTAAAAATTGATTATGGTATTGTTCACTGACAAGATAAGAAAATTTGAAACAATGGATATCGTTGGGTCTCTGTTTGAATGTAATTAGATGTAATATGAATGTACTCGTATCATTGGGTCTCTATTGAATCTAATTGTAAATACGAATTATTTGTATCATTGGTGTTGCATCATGTTGTCATTGACGCCAATGGTTTGATTGATTGATGTCATTTATTGATGTCAAGTGATCGATTGATGCCAAAGGATTGATTGATTGATGATTGATGTCAAATGTCATATGTATTGTCCTTGATGAGATTAGATAGATGTCAAGTATATGATGCATAGATGAATATGGATAAATTAGTTGTCATTGATACATGATGCAAAGATGAAGATGGTTCAATGTGGTTTCTTTGATATATGATGCATAGTTAGATTGATTATTATAGTCTTATCATGGTTGATAAGGTGCACAAATGTATGAACTCCAAGGTGGTCCCCTTATGGTGAAATCCCTCATGGGAAGACGCTTTACGGTCGAGTTATCTTAGAAGAATGGTTGGAGGATCCATGCTTGAGTGTGGAATAATAAGATGAATATCAGTGAATTTGTCAGTGAAACTATCCTATATGGATAGTGCTTTTCATTCCATTTATGGTGGTATGTGGATCACATAAATCCTCACGATTAGAGAGTTATGGCCATGAGAAGTTGGAGAACCCAGGTTTTGGTAATGGACCCAAGTTTGTTTGATGGATAATGGTATGATTTTTCATATATTTTTAGGTAATACTATTCTATATCGATAGTACATGTCATACCATTTCTGGTGGTATGTGGAACGTCACATAACTCCTCACGGTTTTAGAGTTATGGCCTTACGAAGTTGGATGACCCTCATATGTTGGCTCGAAGCCCCAAAAGGTCAAAGAAGT
This sequence comes from Picea glauca, assembly GCA_000966675.3. Classification (NCBI taxonomy): domain Eukaryota; kingdom Viridiplantae; phylum Streptophyta; class Pinopsida; order Pinales; family Pinaceae; genus Picea; species Picea glauca. The sequence goes on along the minus strand of JZKD02S0403961.1, from coordinate 427,241 downwards.
CAAAGAGATTGCAAAGAATAAATTATTATTTAAATGATAAAGTAAAGTGAAAAAGTCAAGAAGGATTATTTAAATGATAAAGTGAGGTGAGAAAATCAAAGAAGAATATTTAAATGATAAAGTGAGATGACAAAGTCAAGGAGGAATATTTAAATGATAAAGTAATGGAGAACTTTCTAATTATGGAAAGTGGTTAACCCTAAAAATGAGGAAAATAGGTTAAGTGACCTATAAATGGGTTAAGTGACCCAGAAATAGGTTAAGTGACCCAGAAATGGGTTAAGTGACCTAGAAATAGGTTAAGTGACCTAGAAATGGGTTAAGTGACCTAGAAGATGGAGAGTATAAATAAGAGGCAAGGTTCTCTCATTTTACATCACACTTGAGCATATTGAATATATATAGGTGACTGAGGTAACAAAAGGATATCTAAGCCTAATTTAAGAGGGAAGGTGAAGAAAAGAGGGTTGGAATTCAAAGGAGGATAAATTATTTTGATGATGCTTTCTAAGGTATGTTATTTATAGGTCATCTCACCATTTTCGCAATAACATTTTTTCTATAATTATTCAGACTGTGATATTGATATTAAATTGAGGAAACATATCCAAGTATCTGTGGTAAAAAATTCATCTTGTGGATCATTGTATTTTTGTATATACACTCCGTGGAAAATAGGGTTTGTGGCTAGCTCTGAAACTAGTCTAAAACAAGTGTTTCGGGTAAAAACGCCAGAACTTCTTCATAATAGATCCAAATTCAGTAAGAACAAATGTGTTAGTTAGAGTACAGTCTTTCATATGTCTTTTAACATTTTCAGATCGATTCAACAAATATTCCATACAGGGCACTCTCTACAAGGTCTCTCTCTAGAATAAGACAAAATTCAACAAGGTATGCCATTTTTTCTATAACTTCTTTTATGAGAGGTTTCAAGTAGTCACACCCGGAGGAATTGGATAAATCACACTGAAGAACATTGTGTATTAGTTTCATATATTTATTCATTACAGGTACATATTTATGATTATTTCAAGTTAGGGTTGTTGACTAATCCAAAACTAGTCATGGTTGAGACAAGCAGTTGATGAGTTGACACATACATGAGGTGTATAGTTGATGATGTTGGTACATATTGATGAGTCATTGTTTATGAGTAGTTGACACATGATTTTTATATACTTGGTACATGGTTGGATGCACTTGTTTATGGTATAGGTTGATTACAGTTTGTTTGATACATGTTGGTGCATGGTTGATGCCCTTGTTTATGGTACAGATTGATATCTGTTGAGGATTGTTGCCTTATCTCAGTTGGTGCTAAGGGTGTAAGTTGAGTCTTTCATTATAGATTTGGTTTTCTTGTAGAGTTTTACTCTATTCATTTGTTGCTAAAAAACCCCAATGATTGTAGTCGGCAATAAAAAGAAAATTGTACATATATATTGTGTTCTTTGTGTTCCTTGTGGTGATGACTTGTTGATGATATATTGTTGATATGTGTTCACATCTAACTGGTTATAAATTACAACAATGAGTAATGAGTTAATGGTGATTTTTAACTAAGGAGTTTTGTGCAAGAGGGAAGTTTTGGGAAAAAGAGCCTTACACTGTTCACCCCCCCCTCTTAGTGTAGTCAGTGTGTCCAACAATTGGTATCAGAGCGGGCCTTCACTATAAGCCTTAACAATATTGGAGGAGATCCATGGACACACAAATGGATGATAAAGTTCCAATCCTTGATGAGGAAAACTATTATACTTGGAGAATAGAGATGAGAGTACATTTGAAGGAAATGGGAGTAGGTATTTGGAAGGCAGCCATTGGTGGATCAGTTTCCATGAAAAACAAGTCAAATTTTGTAGCTCAAAGGGAAGGAAAGAAGAATGATGCATTGGCTCTCAAGACCATTCTTAGTGGACTCTCAATCCCTATCAAAGAGATCATGGGACAATGCACTTCCACCAAGGATCTATGGATAAATCTAGAGAAGAAATATCAAAGCAAGAAATAAGATATTAAAGACCAATCCATCAAGATCATCAAAGGTAAAGAATCTCCAAAAATTATTGATTGCATTATTTCTAAATGTAAGATTGAAGACATTTCAAATGAAGACAAAGAATCAAGTGATGATAGCACAAAGGAAAATATTGAGGACATTTCAATTGAAGGCAAAGAATCAAGTGATGATGTTGGCAAAAAGGAAGATCTTGAAGACATTTCAAATGAAAGTAAAAAATTATCAAAAACCATTGATTGCAATATTTGAAAAGATGATGATGTTGAATTTTTCTCTACAAGTGAAGAAGAAAATCTAGATATAGTTTATGTAGAGTTTGATGGTAGTTATCCCATGGAGAGAATAGAAGAAAATCTATTAGAACTTCAAAAGAAGGTTGAAGATGGTTTATATGAATATAGCAATGACCATTATTATATAGACTATAGCTATCTTTCAGATAACACTAAAAGGTTTCTTAAGAAGAGTCAAAGGCACATCTTGAAGTTAAGGGAAATGCTCAAGGAACAAGAAGAGAGTAATAAGACTCAATTATAAGAAAAGGAAGAAGAGATCACAAGACTAAGGAATGAAAAGGATGATAAGAAGGTAGATGATGAGATTAACAAAAGTCTTGAAACTATTGTCTATCTCAAGGCCCAAATTGAAGAAGCCAAAAGGATAGAGTAACTATTGAAGAATCAAATAAATGAAAAGGAAGATCCATGTCATAAGTTATAAGCTGAAGTTGTTGATCTTAGAAATAAAGTAGAGAAGTCAAATAAATTCTTGAATAGCTCACAAATATTGAATGAGATCTTGCAAAGCCAAAGATCACCAAATGATAAATCAAGTCTTGGATACAATAAAGAAGCTACACATGTTGAAGCAAGCACCTCTACATAAGGGAAAGAAAATTTCAAAAGAACAAAGCAAGGAAGACATCAAGAAGCTATCTTTAGGACACCAAAGCAAAGGCATGAAAGTATTTTTCATGGGCATTGTTATTCATGTAGTGAATAGGGTAATAAATATTTTGAATGTAGAGCTTATGAAAGGAGATATAATGGAATATTTTATAACACCATAAGGTTTTGAAGATGTGATCAAGTAGGAGACATTGTTGTTCACTGTAACACCATGAGATGTTACAACTTTAGTGGATTTGGCCACAAATCTCAGGATTGTTGGAACACAAGAAATAATTCCATGATGAGGACTTCACATAGCATGGCTAGAAGAAGGAATGAAGTAAGGAAGGGATACATCTTTGAAAATATGGATGCTATGAGCTCAAGTTCTAAGAAGAAGGGACACCTTCAGAAGTGGGAGAAGAAGACTAAGTAGCCAGAAAAAAATTGAAGCCTTAAGGGAAGCTCTAGTAAGTCATCTACTAAAGCATACACAGGTGACAGTGGTATCAATCACGTACATAGACATGATGAACTTGAATAGGTCGTGTACATATGCAAGATGTTGTGGAACAGACCGTGTATATGTGGTAAAGCATTGAGAAAAAGGCAATGCACTTGGGTTGCAACTTGATGTGATGGTATAACTCTTTGTTCCAGGGTCTGACATGGTTTGTTGCAGGTTATGACACTGTTTGTTTCAGGTTTTTATGCTTCTATATTTATTTATGCAAAGTGATGATAAAAATTAATGAAAGTCCATCTTGGATGCATGGCACTAACCTATGAATGTGAATTGAGGCACTTTCTGTTAAAGAACAATGTTGGTTATTGTAGTGAAGTTATGGCACCTTGGTTATATGATCATGATGCTAGCTAGAGATCTCATTGATCTACTGAAGCATACTATTAGTACATTGGTAGAGGCACCTACTAGAAGTTTTGATTGGCACATATTTTATGGTGGACTTGGCATACATGCTTGATGATTCATATTGTTGTGGTATTGGTGCATGGTTGACATAATTGCTTGGTACAAGTAGTGATACATGTTGATGTACATTCTTGGTATATGTTTGGATGATGATTACTTGGCAAAAATTACATCATTGGTATTGCTTGATTAACATATATTTTGGTACATGAGGCACTTGGTTCATGGTAGAGACATATCGTGAGTGATATCACACTTGTTTGGCATGTTGGTAGATACACATCATTGGAATATTGGTGGATGCACATGGTTGGCATATTGGTAGATGCACATGTTGACATGTTAATAGAGGCATATGGTTGATACATTCCATGGATGATATCTTTTGGCACATTGTATGATGTTGATGTACATGATTGATGTACATGGGTGTTGTGCATGGTGGGCACATTTTGGTACATGATGTACCTGGTTGATATTTTGTTCACGTTTTTCTATTTTATTGTTCACATATATTTTGTTTCATGATGCATGGTATGGCACAAGTTTGATGCATGGACAGGTCCAAGGATCATCATTGAAAGAGAAGTTGATCTATGATCTGGTTGAGCAACAATAATTGCATGTTGATCATATTGCAGAGGAGATAGGAGGAGACATGCCCATAGGGGGAGTCATTCTTCTTCGCATGATTCTAGGAGGAGATATTTATCAGATGCATACCTAGAAAAGAGACCTATATTTGAAGAAAGAGCATAGAGGCATAATTCCAGGGGGAGCGATGGTCATAGGGGGAGTATGAGCAATGTATATTCAACATTACATCATAGTGATATATCTTGTTCAAAAGGGGAGAGATTACTCATAGTAAGATCAAAGGCATTCAGACAGGAAGAACAACCCCAAGGAGAGTTCAAGCAAGGGGAGCAGCCCCAAGAGGAGAATGGCCCTTTTCCATTTATGTCAAAGGGGGAGAGATAGTCACATTGATGTGATTGACGGGGGGAGATAGTCATATTGATATGTTTGATCACTATTAATGTACAACATGTATTTTATACATGTTGACATCAATTATTGGTGCTGACATCAATGTTGGTATTTCCATCAATGCCAAAGGGGGAGATTGTTGGATCATGTTGTCATTGATGCCAATGGTTTGATTGATTGATCTCATTGATTGATGTCAAGTGATTGAATGATGCCAAATGATTGATTGATTAATGATTGATGTCAAATGTAATATGTATTGTCCTTGATGAGATTATATAGATGTCAAGTATATGATGCATATGATGGCATGCACAGATGAAGATGGATCAATGAGTTGTCATTGATACATGATGCAAAGATGAAGATGGTTCAATGTGATTTCTTTGATATATGATGCATAGTTATATTTATCATTATAGTCTTATCATGGTTGATAAGGTGCACAAATGGATGAACTCCAAAGTGGTCCCCTTATGGTGAAATCCCTCACAGGAAGATGATTTACAGTTGAGTTATCCTAGAAGAATGGTTGGAGGACCCATGATTGAGTGTGGAATAATAAAATGAAGATCAATGAATTTTTCAGTGAAACTATCTTAGATGGATATTTCTTGTCATTCCATTTCCGGTGGTATGTGGAATGTCACATAACTCCTCACGGTTAGAGAGTTATGGCCATGATAAGTTGGAGAACCTAGGTTTGGGTAATGGACCTAAGTTTTTTTTTATGGATAATGGTATAATTTTTGATATATTTCCAGGTAAGATTATTCTATATGTATAGTACATGTCATTCCATTTTTGGTGGCATGTGGAACATCACATAAGTCCTCACGGCTTGAGAGTTATGGCCTTACGAAGTTGGAGGACCCTAATATGTTGGCTTGAAGACTCAAAAGGTCAAATAAGTCAAAGATCTTGCAAAGAAGAAATTATTATTTAAATGATAAAGTAAAGTGACAAACCCAAGAAGGATTATTTAAATAATAAAGTTAAGTGACAAAATCAAAGAAGATTATTTAAATGATAAAGTGAGGTGACAAAGTCAAGGAGGAATATTTAAATGATAAAGTAATGGAACACTTTCTAATTATGGAAAGCGGTTAACCCTAAAAATGAGGAAAATGGGTTAAGTGACCTAGAAGATGGAGAGTATAAATAAGAGGCAAGGCTCTCTAATTTTACATCACACTTGAGAATATTGAATATTTATAGGTTACTTAGGTAACCAAAGGATATCTAAGCCGAATTTCATAGGGAAGGTGAAGAAAAGAGGGCCGAAATCCAAGGGAGGATAAATTATTTTGATGATGCTTTCTAAGGTATGTTATTTACAGGTCCTCTCACCATTTTCGCAATAAATATTTTTTCTATAATGATTCAGACTGTGATATTGATATGAAATTGAGGAAACATATCCAAGTATATGTGGTAAAAACATCATCTTGTGGGTCGTTCTAGTTTTGGAGATACACTCCGTGGAAAATAGGGTTTGTGGCTAGTTCTGAAACTAGACTAAAACAGGTGTTTTGGGTAAAAACGTCATAACTTATTCATATCAGGTCCAAATTCAGTAATACCAAATATGTTGGTTAGATTACAACCAGTAGTATGCTTTGTAATAGTTTCAAATCAATTCAACATATATTCTGTGTGGGGCATGCTCTACAAGGTCGCTCTCTAGAATAAGCCATAATTCAGCAAGGCATGTCATTTTTGCTATAACTCATTTTCTGAGAGGTTCCAAGTAGTGACACCTGGAGGAATTGCATAAAACACACTGAAGAACATTGTATATCAGTTTCATATATTTATTCATTACATGTACATAGTTATGATTATTTCAAGTTAGGGTTGTTGACTAATCCAAAACTAGTCATGGTTGAGACAAGCAGTTGATGAGTTGGCACATACATGAGGTGTATAGTTGATGATGTTGGTACATATTTATGAGTCATTGTTGATAAGTAGTTGACACAGGATTTGTATATACTTGGTACATGGTTGGATGCACTTGTTTATGGTACAGGTTGATTACAGGTTGTTTGGTGCATGGTTGATGCACTTGTTTATGGTACAGATTGATATCTATTGAGGATTGTTGCCTCATCTTAGTTGGTGGTGAGGGTGTAAGTTGAGTCTTGCATTATAGATCTGGTGCTCTTGTAGAGTTTTAATCTATTTAGTTGTTGCTGAAAAACCCCAAGGATTGTAGTTGGTAATAAATAGAAAATTGTACATACATCTTGTGTTCTTTGTGTTCCTTGTGGTGATGACTTGTTGACGATATATTGATGATATATGTTTCTGATATGTGTTCACATCTAACTGGTTATAAATGACTGTAATGATTAATGAGTTAATGATGATTGTCAACTAAGGAGTTTTGTGTAAGAGGGAAGTTTTGGGAAAAAGATCCCTACACTATTCACCCCCCCCTCTCAGTGTAGTCGGTGTGTCCAACAATTGGGTCTCTGATGAATCTAATTGTAAATCTGAATTATTCTTATCGTTGTGACTCTTTTGAATTTAAGTATAAATCCGAATTCATGCGTATTGTTGGGTCTCTCTTGAATTTGATTGTAAATCCGAATGTATTTGTATCGTTGGATCTATGTTTTAATTAGATGTAATTCGAATTTATGTATCGTTGGGTCTATGTTTAATTTAATTGTGAATCCAAATTTAAAATGTTCGTTGATGCATGTGTTTAGATTTAATTGAAGGTCTGATTTAAGTGTTTCATTGAGCCCCTATTTAATTGGTTGTCGATTTGAATGCAAGTCTTTGGTTGGGTCATTTTTGAAAGTTAATTTCACCTTTAGAATTAAGTTTTGTTGGTCACCACTAGACGAATTCAAATTGTTGATTGATCTTATATGGTCGTTGTAAACATTACAATTTGGTTGGACTTGTTAACCATTATTTTATATGAAACTCGATCTCCCTTAAGATCGTTTCTTCTTTATTTCCTTTTGGATATAAATATTTGAGATCATCGTCAAATTTTGTTGCATTCAAAATTTTTAGGTTTATTGTTCAGTATGAATTCTCTTGCATTGTCGAAATCAAAAATTGTGAAGCCTCTATAAGAAAAAACTAAATTTTAATCAAAGTCTAAAATGCAGCTTCGCGGTATATTCCTTCTGATTCCTAAGCGGGGTTTCGTTATGATCATTTATGATCTTTCTTTTGTGGAATTAAAAAATTGTGGTGATGTGCTAGCGTAAGTTTCAATTCAAACGATAATAATTTATTACTCTCTACACGGTGGATAATTGTACCATGAGAAAATGAAGTTTACATGAGGTTAATCTTGGATCCACCTTAGTTCCTTACTCGCATCTCTATTTTTATTTATTAGTTATTACTGTCCATCATTTTTTAACTGTAGCAAATCCAATTTCTGTGTAAGTTTTGACGTTGCAACTTAGATGCATGGGTATCATTACTTATGCACCACTGTACATTGAATGCTTGGGCGTAGATATCACTGGTATATCTCAAGATCACTAGTAGACCACTATAGGATTGAATAGGTTCTTCTAGGGAAAGACAATTGGATGGTCTCCTTGGTTATTCCTTCACCAAATTTGCCATTTGTAGAAGACTCACGATTATCTAGTCCTCCTCAACTAGATATTTAGATTATCCTTCCACTTGGAGAAATTCATTTGTTGAGTTTAATTAGTAAAATACTTGTTTAGAGAACACGAATCCTTAGACTAAAAAGTGGTATTATAATTTAGCAAAAATTTAGTTGACTTCTCTTTAAATTTTGATATATTGATTACCGTACACAATTGCCATCTTGTTACTATAAAAATTTGATAATAGATAAAAATCTTAGACCTATAACAGTCGTACTAATAATTCTATTGTAAAGAGCCAATGAAAATTTTATTGAATAATTATTAAAGAGCCAATGAAAATTTTATTGAATAATTTTTAGGAATTCCTTTATCTTCACTTTTCAAGAACTTCGATCTTTTTTTTGAAATAAAAAATATTTATAATATTTTGTATTCACAACCAAGGGGTTGGAAAATTTGGAAAGAAGACTATGCACACTATTTGTAAAATCCTTAATCTTTTGAGTTTTCAAGACCTGGAAGTGGCAAGGACTATATGGTGTTTCACTTGTTTTGGTACTATTATTCAAGGATAATGAAATACTAAACTTTTGCAAGACATATTATTCTACTGAATTTATTTATGAATGAAGAATTCTATTGTGAATTTATGCACTATTGTTAAAACTTTTGAGAAATCTTTATTTTGTTTCATTCTTATTTAAATTTGATTTGAATGAGTAGAAATTGAACATGAGTATGCATCTTAATGAATTTTAGTAATCACTTACTAATTTTTTTTATTGAAATTCATCAGCGTTCACTATTGTTTTAATTACATGAACTATTTACGAAGTCTAGAAACTAATCTTTATCTCATGTTTATTTGATATTATTGAATGTGTATATACAGATTTGCATGTTCTTAATAACTGTTTACTAAGTTAAAACTAATATGTATTTGTTTTAATGGTTAAAAAACTATTTGAACTATTTATAGAGCCCGATAGCTTATTTTTACTTCATATTCATTAAAAAATCTCTTCTTGCTCCTAATTAGAACATCACAAGCTACTTCTGTATTCCATGTAGGATAATGTAGTTATAGAATAGAGGCATATTATCCCTATTATTTTCTTGCAAAATAGTTTAGAAGAGATTTAACAAAAGTCTCATTTCGAGGAGAAAATCCCCTTGGTGGCAACCGATCCCTCATATCGGTGAGGATCACCATCCCAATCAAGTATAGGCCTAATTGGGGGCTTGATCGGGTGATTTCTCTACATTGTTTGCCAAGAGTTTTTCCAGGAATCAACATTTTGGTGCTAGAAGGAGGGCCTATGATACTGAATGTCACACATAATTCCACGTAATATTGATACTCATTCAAGAATATCAACATCACCTTCAACCCCTTTACAAAAGTCAGGCTCTAATTCCCCTTCCAAAGATAAACCTCCAACACTAGAGACTGACAAACCTGAGTCATATTGGCATATCAGATATGAGGAAGTCACATCACATATTCAATATGAGACCTCAAATTCTGGTATCACTCAGGAGAAAACACAAGAAATTATAGATTCTAAAATTGATCTAGAAAATCTACCATTATATCAGAATATTCTGATTGAATCTGTGTGTCAAATTCTTGATAGAAGAGTTATAGATTTTGAAGAACCCATTTCAAATGTTACTCCTCAATTACAACTTCTAGGAATTTTTATGAGAGAATGGAGTAGGAAACTTGGAAAAGATCCAATTGATCATATCATACCATCTAAGGGTTAAAAACATCAAATAGAAGAAGAATTTAGTCCTCCTCTCACCATAATAAATAACCCTCTCGCCACTCATAAAATCTTGCAATAATAATTTTCCATTGAAAGAAAACTGTTGGCATGAGGTACACCTCTATTTTAAAATCCTTTGGCTAGTCCACCTTATCAACCTTTACCTTCTCATCCTACATCACCGGATTCAGAAGGAACTCCTCACAAAACTACAACTATGGAAAAAGTCCATCAACCCTGAAGACCTTGGTTAACTAGTCAAGAAGTCAATGTTCCTGGAGATCAATATGATTTTCCTAAACACCCTAAAAAATTTATGCCCAAATTTGACCTTGACAATAGAGAATCTCCTGAAGATAACATCAATAAATTTATGCTATTACTGACTCTTATTAGGGTAGAGGAGGATGATGTAGTCTGTATATTATTTATATATACTTTCAAAGGAAGGGAATATGTAAAATCCTCATTTTCAAACCTTGAACTAGCGATATATATATATATATATATCGTAGATGTAATATATGACCAAGAGATGAGTGATGTATATTGTAAATATAACATAATGTTGAGAGCCAAAGTGATGTAATATGTAAATGATGTAAATTGAATATAATGAATAAAATATATGTCCATCTACGGATGGACATGGATGGATATTTGGGGGATAAGTATCCAGAAGATAGGGTAGGGTTCCAAAGGGGGAGTTACCCATATCTATTAAACTAAAACCCATTTCCTATTTTTCTCTAAATTATCCTTGCCATGAACCTTCCGTTACTTGTAGAGTGTTCTAGAGCCAAACCATTGAATTCATGTAAAAGGGTTGGTGTGAGAGTCACTTCCAATAGTTACTGAGATCATGGGGGCTGAGTACAATCATCTTGGGGAATATTTCATGTCAATCAAGTAAGAAACAGAGAGGAATTTTGTATGTGTAAGAGGCCAAAATTTGGGAATTCACCTTTTTCCATAGAGAGTTGTTTTTACATGGAGTTTTCTAGAAAACAATGGATTTTTGAGTGTCGGAGCTTGAAGGTAGCTATTGTGGACATGTTTGACTATTTTTTGGAGATGTAATCTCATGAAGAAATAGGTTTCATTCCTAGTAGTGATGTGGTTCGTGAAATTCATCGAAGAATCGTGAGTTTTGGTACTAGGAGAATTTGAGTTTGTAGTTGTAGAATTCCTGAGGTCCCAACAAGTAAAATTCCTATCCAACATGTGATGGAATCCCTAGAGGGGAGTGGAAATTATTGAGGGACTATGAGAAGTGAAGGGAGATTCCATCCCTTGGGTTGTGTAGGTTGAGGGGAAGTTTTCTAGTGGACTGGAATTAGTTGAGAGTTTAATTCTTGAAAGGGGGACATTTTCCATCCTCAGGGACCTCTATGTGTTGTGCATTCATATCTCGAGCTTGAGAGTTTATTTTTGTTGAGAAATTGAGCAACAAGGATATGGTTTGGAGTAACGTTCTTCCTCTACAACGAGTTGCACATTTAATAACATGAGTTTTCTATTTGATGTGTTTACTTATGTATAATGCATATATAACTACTGTGCATTTTACTCTAAACTATATTTGGTTATTATTGCTTGATGGGGGAAGAATGATAAATTTAAATCCTTGTTTATATGGTTGAGTTCTACTATATGTAGTTTAATTGTTTCTATGCATAGTATATCAATTGTATTTATACTTTTGTAGAGCATGGACAACCAAATGAACTTATATTTCATGTTGTATGTTGATTCCCACATTTAGATTTAATATGAGGAATTTTTATTGGGTCATTTTAGTAGTAACGTGACCCAACTAGGATTTTTGTACGTTGCAAAGTAGTATCATATCTACTAGTTCAACATTGGACCCATATGGCCCAAAACCGAGTGCGAATTTGGGTAAACTCATTGTTGTAGACTTTGGTCTGTGCGAATTTGGAGAAAAATCGGGATAAAATCAGAGTTAAATGTCCAAATGCGTGGGAAACATTCATGTTAGAATAAATAATAAGTGTTTAAGAGTATTTAATGAATTTAATTTGCAAGTTTCATAGGAAAATTTGACTTGGAATGGTTGAATTTCGAGTTTTAATGGTTGTTATAGAGTTATAGGAAGTTTGGTGAATCAATGGTTGAGATCTCTTTTTCTCGATATTGACAACTAAGATTCGTCATGATAAATTTTAAAATCCATTTTGAAAGGTTGATCAGATCAACGACGAGGATTCGTTTCAAGGTTTTTTGAAATGGACTAGATTGATGGATTGTGTTCATTTCATCCATTAAGGAGATGGAATAGAACCAATGACCAAGATCACTTTTTCTAACATATCTATGACCTAGATTAACCTGGATTGTGATCAAATTTATTTCTAAGTGTTGGAGTTCATTGAAAGACTTTGTTGAGGGGAGGTGGTCAGATCTACGAGATTTGTAGAGGGTTTTATTTTCACTAGCTAAAATTGTCGATGGTCGACAGTCAAATCAATGATTTTGGTGAAGGGTTGAGTTTGGCCAAAACAATTCTTCAATCCTTGATGAACAAAGGTTGGGGATCAACCGATTTTGGCCAAAATTTCTAAGTGTCTAGGTTCACCAAGGAAACTCGCTGGTGGTTGAGGATCAATAGGATTTGGTGAAGGTTTCAAACGTCTAGAGAGGATTTTCGATCGTTGATGGTTGATGGCCAGGGATCGATAGATATTCGTCAAAAGATTTGCAAGTGTAAAAATTCTCCAAGAAAACCCGTTGATGGATGATTATTAGGGATCGACAAATTTGGTGATATTTTCATTCGATCGAGAGAAACCTCATATCGTTGATGACTAATGATCGAACATTGACAAATTTGATCAAGAGTTTTCATTTTTCCAAGAGAAGTGGCCAATTATTGATGAAGGAAAAGAGGATTATTATTTCATCATGCACGTGTCATGCCACGCCATCCAAGTTGACATCTCAGGATTATGTTTCATGCCACATTATCCTCTACGTGTCATTCCATGCTAGCATAGTTTCCATGTTAGGAAAGTGATAGTTGATCATCGATGGTTAGGGGTTCAAAAAAATTGTAACAAGGATGTTTCCAAATAAATTTACCCATGTCTGATCGTTGATGATCGTGGACTGGTGATATTTGTGGGAAATATTTGGTTTCATGAGGTCAAACAACCGATGGATGATGACTAAGGATGGGGTGTCAGGGAGATTCAAATATAAGTTGGTTTTCCAATGAGAATTTTTTTATCGTAGATCGGTATTAGATCAATGAATAATATTTCATGTGATCTGAAATGGATGAATTATATTTAAAGAGTTTTTACAGTAGTAAAAGAGTCAATTTTGTGTAAACATTTTTCAAATTTTTTATATTTTTGAAGGTCATTATCTTGCGGGACATTTTTGAGGGCCTAAACAACATTTTTAGTTAGTCGAAACCCCCAAAAATATAGTATATCAAGGTATTCTTGTCTCTGCATATAAAATAAAAGAACTCAAAGAGTACTATCCAATGAGCTAAATGGTTGGCAAAACAGATCTCGTATGAGGAAGTTACAACAAAAAAGGTGAGGGTAAAATTTTGGCACGAACGTTACTTCCAAAGGGAATAAATCCATGCTCAGAAGTCAATTTGGGGCACAGGAGCAGTTAAGGTAAATATTGTGACCCATTTAATCCAATGGTGAAATAAAATATTGGTTATGGGTACCTAAAAATGTGTTGGGAGTGAAAGAAGACAGATGTAGCATACAAAGATAAATTTGGTAAAATAGTCAAAACGTCTCCGGACCATAACTTTCAGCTCGGAGCTTGGATTCGAGGAAACAAATAGTCATTGGAAAATTAATGAGGAGTAGAAGACATCTATTGACCCAAAATTTTAAATTGGGTTTTATATTTTCTCAGAAAGGGATAAAAGGGATTATTGTAGCAGTGAACGAGTGGAAATTGTAGCATGTGGATGTTTTAAATTTTTGCTCAGAACTTAGATCGAGGCATGAATACAACCACTGGAAACATGTTTAGGAGAGGACTGAATTTAAGGAGTCATAATTGGGAGTAATGAATTAATATTATTCATAATTTAAAATGAATAATGACCTTTAATCTAATTAATATATATTTTGCAATATGCTTAATTCTAACAAAAATTATTGCATGCATATTAATGCATAATTAGAGATACAGAAAAGCATACTTTAGTTCCTACATGAGAACTAGAGATATGGAGGATGCTCATGGTTCTTACATCCATGAAAAGGAAATTAGAGGTCTGCATGTTAAAATGGGTAATGTTGAGACTGAGTCTAATGGGAGAAGAGGTGGGCAAGATCCTTTAACTACGGGAATCCTACAAAAGGAAGTGAAGAAATATAGGGATGATAACGAGAGGATCATGAAGGCTCGAGAAGAGATACTTCAAAGCCTAAACATGATACATAAGAAATTCAACAAATATTCAAGCACACAGAAAGAAGATAGTGATAAGAAAGTGGAGGTGTCTAGGTCTCATGATAGGAGGGATGATCATGGAGGATCTAGATGATCAAAAAGTATTAGCAGGAAGCAACATCAACATTTCCCATGGCACGTGACTAGAAAAAAAAATGCATGTTCAAGGAAATGAAGAAACCCAAGTATATATCTTGTCAGGTATAAGATAAGGAGACATGGGTCAAATATCTTTCAAGGGGAATTGAGGAAAATCAAGCCACCATCATTTGATGGAGAAACCAAGAAAGGTGAATATGCATAAGCTTGGTTGTTGGGAATGAGGAAATATTTCCAATTGCATAACTACTCATTAAATGAAGAATGCATATATGTGGTGGGACCAACTGAAGCATGTTAATCGCCTTGATGAGGAAATAATTTCTTAGAAGCATTTCGATAAATATTTTCAGCAACAATACTTGTCAGAGAAATATTATGGCAATAAGATGCAAGAGTTCTTTGAACTCAAACTTGGGAAAATGGCCATGGATTAATATCAGAGAGAGTTCTTGGAAATTCTTAGGTATGTGAGCTTCATCATAGATTATAAGGTCAAAATTCAAAGGTTCCTGAGTGGGATTCCATCGTTTTATAAGGATAAAATTCAGTTTTATGAGCCCAAGAATTTAGAAGAAGGCATAATGGAGGCCAAGTATTTGTATGAGTAGAATAGAGGAAATCAAACTTTCCAAAGGGCCTAGGATTACAGGAAGAAAGGAAAGATGTATCAAAGGAAGTAAGGATTCAAGACACCTTTCATGAGAACTAGATCTCAATTATATCAACAAGGGAAACCATCTCAAGGTGATCAGAAAATGACAGAGTCCTTTGGAAAGAGGCCAAGGAAGCAACCCATAAAGTGTTGGGGATGTGAATGAGATCACATGTATAAAGATTGTTCTCACCAAGGAGATAATATGAAGACCTTGCATATAATCAAGAAGGAGGAGAAAGTAGAGGACATGGGAAAAATCATGCCAAGGATCTATGCAACCTTGGACAATAGATAAACACACTATCAATCCCACATGAATAAAGTGGAAGGTAAGATTGATAACCATCCCATATCTATTTTAATTGTTTTTGGAGCTATTCATATCTATATAGATCTAGAGATAATTGAAATATTTAAATTGAATAAATGTAAGCATGAAAATCTTGGTTAGTTCAGATGCCTACTAGAAACAAGAGGATAATTAATGAGCTTGTTAAAATCCCTATAAATATGAATGGAACTAACATTAAGGAATATTTGAACATCACATTGCTTGGGTGTTATGACTACTTAATTGGTAAGGATTGGTTAGAAAATCATCCTTCTATTTTAGATTTTTATAACAAGGTGTTCACATGTCTTGACAAGGAAGGGAATTGAAGGATGGTGCATGGTATTCCAAGGCCTATATCTGTCCAAGAGATTTTAACATTATAGTTGAAAATAAGTTTTAGAAAATGGTGCAAGATATATGTAGCCCATAGGGAAAAGCCAAGTCTTGAGGATTATCCAGTATTGAAAGAGTTTGAAGATGTGTTTGAGGAGTTGTTAGGATTTCCACCAGAGAGGGACATATATTTCTCTATTGACTTAATTCCTAGAGTTTCCCTAATATCTAAAACTCCCTACAAAATGAACATGTCAGAGTTAAAAGAGTTGCAAATGAAGCTAGAAGAGTTGTTAAAGAAAGGGAACATATTCCCAAGTGTTTCTCCTTGAGGTGCCCCAGTTATTTTTTCAAGAAGAAAGATGAAATGTTGATGTTATGTATTGACTTCAGACAATTGAGCAAAGTTACAGTTAAAAATAAGTATCCTTTGCAAAGGATTAATGATATTTTCCGTTAGATAAAAGGAGAAAAGATATTCTCCACGATTGACTTTAGGATATGATATCATCAAGTTAGAATCAAATAAGAAGACACTAGAAAAACAACCTTTAAGACAAGGTATGGACACTATGATCTTGTAGTGGTGCCTTTTGGGTTGACAAATGAACCAACTACATTTATGTGTCTAATGAATGGGGTGTTCAGATATTTCCTGGACAAGTTTGTAATTGTATTCTTGGATGATATTATCATCTATTCCAAGACAAAAGAGGAGCATGAGAAGCATTTGAGGATGGTTCTCAAAGTATTGAGAGAGCACCAATTGTATGAAAAATTAAGTAAATGCACTTTCTATCAAAAGAGAATCCACTATTTGGGTCACATTGTTTCAGAAGAGGGCATAGTAGTGGATCCATAAAATATTGAAGCAATCAAGAGTTGGCCAACTCATACAAATATTATTTTAAAGGTTAGATCATTTATGGGTCTATTTGGTTACTATAGGAGATTCATTGCGAGATTGTCCAAAATTGCACATCCAATAACATGTTTGCAAAATATAGGAGTAAAGATTGAATGGAGTACTAAATGCAAAGAAAAGTTCCAATGCTTGAAGGATTTGTTAACCAATGCTTGAATGGAGTGCTATTTTGAAAGTTGTATATCTAGATGAGGATTATGTTGTGTGCACAGATGCATGCAAGGAAGGGCTCAATGAAGTCCTTATGAAAAATGAACATGTAATTTGTTATGAGTCCAGAAAATTGAAGGAGCATGAAATTAATTATGCTACACATGACTTAGAGTTGGAAGACATAGTAAATTCCTTAAGAATGTGGAGGAATTACCTTATTGGAAAAAAAATTGAATTGAGGACACACCATATTGGTTTGAAATATTTGTTTGAACAACCAACATTAAATGCTAGACAAACTAGATGTCTTGAATTTCTTAGTGAATATAACTTTGATATCAAGAACATAAAGGGAAAAGAGAATAAGGCGGTCGATGCACTCAACAAAAGGGTGCATAAAATGTATGCTACAACCACTAGTATGTATATGAAATATTTAAAATATAGAATTCTATAGGTTGTAACAACATATTAGAATTATGTGCAAGTTAAAGAAAGCTTATAATAGAATGATATACAACAAAAATATAAGGATCACAAGATGGAAGAGGATGGAATCGTCTTATTTTGGAGAAGTTTTTATGTTCCTAATTCTTAGGAATTGAGAAATTTAGTCCTAAAAGAGATGCATAATGTGCCATACACTGGACATCCAAGATATCAGAAAACTATTACAATTGTAAGAGGGAAATATTTTTGGCCTTGTATGAAGAAAGATGTCATAGATTATTTGGATAGATGTATGGAATGTTAGAAGATAAAGGATGAGCACAAACATCCATCGAGATTTCTACAACCATTTTCCATTCCTTAATGGAAATGGGAAGTTGTTACTACCGATTTCATTACTAAATTACCTGGGGCATCTAGGCAACATGATTCCATCATGGTAGTGGTGGAAAAATTCACAAAGGTTTCACATTTCAATATAGTAAAATTAATTCATAAGGAAACCAATATTGCAGAAATTTACATCAAAGAAACTGCTAGGATACATGGTGTTCCTATGACAATAGTTTTAGATCGAGATCCGAAGTTCACTTCCAATTTTTGGAAGGGGTTGTTGAAGGGATTTGAGACAAATTTAAATTTTAGTACAACATATCGCCCATAGTCATATGGGAAGACTGAAAGAATTAATATAATAATTGAATGTATGTTGAGAATGTATGTAATTGACAAGCCTTCTAAGTGGGAGGACTATATTCATTTAATTGAGTTTGTATACAACAATGGGTATCAAGAATCATTGAAGATGAGCCCATTTGAATCCTTGTATGGAAGAAAATGAAACACACTAGTAAGTTTGGATAACCCAACATACACAGTTGTGATTCGGCCAGAGTTGTTAAAGGAAATGGAAGAATATATGGCAAAAATAAGGCATAATTTAAAAGTTGCACAAGATCGGCATAAGAGCTATGCTAATAGAAAGAGAAAAAATATATAATTCAAAGTGGGAGAGCATGTGTTTTTAAAATTTAAGTCCAAGAGAAGCTCACTGAAATTGGGAAGTTTCCCAAAGTGGCAATGAAATATTGTGTTCCTTTTGAGGTCTTAGAAAAGATATGACCAGTTGCATACATGCTAGTTTTTCCTACATCCATGAAAATTGATAATGTGTTCCATGTGTCTTTATTAAAAAGTATGTACCTGATCTTAATCATGTGATTTATTGGAATGTGATCCAGGTGGAAAATGAAGGGGATTTCCCGGTGAAAGCAGTGCACATTTGGACAAGAAAGTCAAAGTGCTACGAAACAAAGACATCAACTTGGGAAAGGTTTTATGGACCTATTAAAGTCTTGGAAATGCTACATGGGAGCATGAAGAAGCCATGTGGGAATCAAACCTACAATTTTTTTGAAAATTTTGAACAAAATTGAATATACATTTCTACATAAGTGAATGAAGAATCCATTTATTCATCTGAAGTTCCTAGAGCCACAAATCTGAAATTTCTTGTCCAACCAATTTGTAGGTTGAGGGGAAAGGGGAGTTGTTGGTTGGAATTGTTGTGTGAGACATTAATTTGTGGAATTATACCATATTTGGATGTAATGTTTTTATATATGTCAATGTGCAAATTGTATGGTTATATGCACTTAGGACAATATCGTTTGTAGAGGAAGGATAAAGTAACATAATCATTTTCAAACCCCAAAATTACGATATATATATTGTAGATGTCATATATGATCGAGACCCAAGTGATTTATATTGTAAATATAGCATATGGTCAATAGACAAAGCAATGTAATATGTAAATGATGTAAATTGAATATAATGAATAAAATGTATTGCTAGGTACAAATAGACACAAACACATATTTGGGGGATAATTTCCCACAAGAGAGGGTAGGGGTCCAAGGGGGGAGTTACCCATATCTATTAAAAAAAAACATTTCCTATTTTTCTCTAAATTAACCTTGCCATGAATGTTCCATTAGTTATTGAGTGTTGTAAAGCCCAATCATTGAATTCATGTAAGAGGGTTGGTGTGAAAGTCACTTCCCATAGTTATTGAGAGAATGAGAAATGATTACAATCATATTGGGGGAGAGTGCAAGTCAATCAAGAAAGAGAAAGAGAGGAAATTCATATGGGTAGGAGACTAGATTTTGGACATTCACCTTTTTGCATAAATAATTGTTTTTACATGGAGTTTTTTGGACATGTTTGGATGTTGTTTGGAGTTGTAATATCATGAATAAAGAGGTCTAATTTCTAGGAGTGACATGCTGCTCGAAATTCACCAAAGAATCATGTGTTTTGTTGCTGGGAAAATTTGCGTTTGCAGCTGTAGAATTCCTTAGGTCCCAACAAGTAAAATTCTTGTCCAACATGTACTAGAATCCCTGGAGGAGAGTGGAAATTTCTGAGGTACTATGAGCAATGAAGTGGGATTCCATCCCTTGGGTTGTGTAGGTTGAGGGGAATTTTTCTGGTGGATTGGAATTATCTAAGAGTTTAACTACTGAAAGAGGAACAATATCTAGCCTTAGGGACTTTTGTCTCTTATGGATTCATAGCCCCATATCGGGGGTGTATTGCTATTGAGAAATGAAACAACAAGGCTACAGTTGGGAGGAATGTCTGTCCTCTGCAGTAGGTTTCACATTTTATAAGATAATTGTTCTGTTTCTTGTGTTTACTCATGTATAATGCTGATATAACTGTTGTGCAATTTAATCTGAAATATATTTAGTTACTATTTCTTGCTAGGGGCCAAGTGTTGCATTTAAATCCTTGTTTATATGGTTGAATGATATTGTATAATATTTATCTATTTATATGCACAATCGAGCAATTGTGTTTAAGTTTTTATAGAACATGGACAACTGAATGAACTTGTATTTCATGTTGTATGTTAGTTTCCACATTTAAATTTAGTATGAAGAATTTTTATTGGGTCGTTTTTGTAGTGATGTGTGTTGGAAGATTGGTTGTTGTCATTGATGTCAACCCTAGTCATGGGTTTTGGACCAGAATATTGATGAAGTTATTTGGACATGAAGGAAAATGAAAATGAAGATACAACTCCCATTGATGGATAGTATACATCATGCTCTTTCCGTTGGTATGTGGCACGTCACGTGGATCCTCATGGTTGAGGAGAAATGAATTTTTGAAGATTACAAAGTGAATTGTACATGTAGGCCCTGAAGACAATTAAAGAAAAGAATTACAAAA
>JZKD02S0403961.1:379957-400189 GCA_000966675.3 Picea glauca | reverse complement strand
ACTCTTATACTATTGTTCATTTATAATTGGATATAATTGAATGGTTCAAGTATAAGTTGAAAAATGTTTTAAATTGTACTTGATACTGATTCACCCCCTTCTCAGTATCAACAATGTGACCCAGATGGGGGTTGGTTATGTTACAACATATACTTGGTATTTCTCTTTGACAACATGATCAATAACCAGTTGGGAAACTTTTGAAAAACTATTCTTAAAAAAATCGGTGATGACAAAACCCTAGCTACTTTAGTCCTAGATCTATCTAGATTAAAGATGAATCAAAATGAAAATATTAAATATTTCAATCAAATATTCATTACCTTTATAAATAGAATACTTTAATATTCACAACCTCCAATTAATGTTATATTAGAATTTTATACCATTTCTCTCCCTTCTGCAATTGCTATCTTCGTTAAAAGAGAAACCAAAAAAAAAGAAAGATGAAACCATGCGAGAAACTTTAGAAGTAGAGATGAAAATGATAAGCATATCCAACAAAAATCCTGTTGAAGGGAGAAGAGCCTTACCTTCCACTTAGAAAGTCATGTTTAAATAAGAAAATAAAGATAAAGAAGCTCTAGATATTGAAAGCTTACATAATTTACTTAAAAGTCTCACTAATGATATCATTAACATTAAGAAAAACGTAGTAGAAGAATACACATATAAACGAGCTTGGAAATCTCTTTTCAAAATAAATTATTTTCCACCTCCAGGTAATTAAATTTCTACCATTGATGAAGAAGAAGAAGAAGAAGAAGAAGAAGAAGAGTAAATGGAACATGATGACGAAGATGTTGGTACTGATGAAGTTAATCTCACTTGGGATATTGTAGATGGAATTATTGTCAAAGAAGAGGACTCTACATATAAAGAGACAAATTCTATCCAAACTAGAAGAAAAGGTTCCTCTTCCATTACTTCATCCCCATATCCCTCCACTATATCTAAGAAAACGGTTCCTCAAGAGAAAATAGTCACCAGAGACTTATTGATTTTGATTAGATCGAATATGATTTGGTTGAGGATATAAAGAGAACTAGGGAAAACATTTATTTTTATGAGTTAACAAAGTTAAAAAAAAAGAATATCAATTTATTAAAATCATTAGAAAACAACAACATTGAAAAGAAAACATCTCGAAGTAAAGAAAAAGAAAACGTTGCTCAAAGTTCCTCCTCAAATAAAAATAAACAAGTTGATACCAATGATGTGCTAATAGAAGATAAGTCTAATTCCCATGCACCACATTTCTTGTTGAATTTTGAGATCTTCAAGATAAATGTACACAATTGTCTATTGGATTCAAGATCTTCATCAAACATAATGCCTTACTCAGTTTGCAAGAAAATAAATGATCAACCATAGAAATATGACATACAAATTGTACATATTGATATAATGAGAGTCAAAGTGTTAGGATAACTTAAGGATGTTTTCATTAGGTTATCTTCTAATACTAAGGTTCACCAAACAATAGAAACCATTGTGGTTGATATTACTAAAGCATATGGGTTTCTCCTAAGAAGGGATTGGTTTGAAAATCTTCATGGCTATTTTTCTATAGTCTGGTCACTTATGTGGTTACCATACAATGGTAAACCTAATCAAATCAGAGTAGATAGTGAAAAACACATGAAGTATATTGTGACTGATATTGATGGTGAAAATGAGCCAATATTGTTTTCAAATTTCATCTTGTGCAATTATTGCATTGATTCATTTTTTGGAAATTTTATTGCAGAAGTTTCACCATTCAAAAAATCATCTATACAGTATGAGGTTGTGAAATTTTCCCAAACTGATTATTCTAAATGCATAAATTTCCCTTCTGATATTTTAGAATTTACTAAAAAAGATGATTTTTGGATTTTTTTTTTATGGATCAAAATATAAGGGAGGTGATGGAGCAAGTTGTATTTTGCAGGATCCAAAAGGTAAAATAAGCATGTTACCATGTAGGCTGGAGTTTCAATGCAAAACCAATGTATCTGAATACAAATAACTTATCCAAGGTTTGAAAAAGGATACAAATTTGAATGTTTAGTTCATAAAAAAATTTGGTGATTCATAAATTATCATAAAAAACGTACGAAATACTATCCATTGTGTTTCGAATCACTTACAAAATCACCAACAACTTGTTTTGGATTTGTTACCACATTTCACTACATTTGAGATAAAATCTACTCCTAGAGCCTTGAATTCAGATGCATATATTCTTGCTAACATGGCCTCAAAGTTGATTCCATATAAATAATTTTCCCATCAAATATTTTCCATTGAATTGTTGTTTATGCCATTCACACCTGACAATATAACCAATTGGAGAGTCTTTAATGATGATGATCATATAATAAATTTTCTTACACAAGAAGACACATACAAATATTTAGTCATTGAGGAAAATCAACATGATTCAGAGATAAATTATTCTTCGTTGGACCGTAAGGTTAAACCTGAAAAATTTATTGCAAAATTAGTATTTAAACTTGAATATTTTTATGATCTTCATGATAGGTTTAAAACACCAACTAACTACAAAAATTACAATTTTTCAATGAAGATTGAAATCATAAATTTGGGAACTTAAGAAAATCCTAAAAATATTAATATAGGTTTAAGATGCACCAATAAATGGTATGGTATAATCTACCAATAAAATCCTTATCCGAATCATAAAAAAAACCATCGATGAAAATCACATAAATTGGCACAAGTCACTTTCATCAACATTGTGGGCTAACTGAGTCTCACCCAAAACTGCATTAGGAAATTCCCCTTAATTCCTTTTCTATGGAAAGGAAGCTATCATTCCAACTAATGTAGATTTACCTTCCTTTCAATTGGATCAATCTGTCAGAAATGGCCCCTACCCAAAAATGCAAGAACATATAGAGGAATTATTAAAGTTAAAAGAAGAAAGGGATAAAGCCAAACAAACATTTTCTTAACAGAAAAAAAAATAAAGAAATGGTTCGATAAAAAATTCAGTTAATAATAAAAACTTTGAAGTTGGTGATTTAGTTTTGAAATGGGATAAAGACCATGAAGAAAAAGGGAATCATACAAAATTCTAAAAATTATGGTTTGGACAATTTCAAATTTCTAGAAAAATTGGCCCTTTTACATTCAACCTTTAAACATTAGAAGGGGAGAAGGAAATTCTCCTTGTGAATGGCCAGATTCTAAAAAAATAGTTCTCATTAAAATTCACAAAATTGTAAATTATGTACATAAGTTTTACTCTTGTATATTTTATCATTTGTTTAGAAAAATAAAAAGGGTGTTTTATTCTCAATAACCATTGATATGTTCTGGGTGATATTATATGCTAGTCTGATATTGAAAGCATCGCACTTAAATCATCTATATGAAGTATCATGGCTTAGTAGAAATATCCATATTAGTGGTGGAAATCATATGTTACCAAGCTTTCATTGTCTATATCACTATCGTATCTTAGTTTTCTTATAGTTTGTTTCTTCTCATCTTTCCATTTTATCATTTAAAATAACATGAAAAGACGATTGGTGGAAGGAATATCTGAATCTAATCCTTTCAAGTGCATAGACCACCAAGCAAATATAAATAAATTTTGTATCACTCTACTACCTTAAGCACTTAATTGCTTATGCAATACATGTACTTAAATAATTAAAGGTGCAAATAAATAAAGTAAGGAAGTTGAAAGAACTAATTAGTGTGGGAAGTACAAGTAAATCCATCAGGGATATGGATGCTCACTGGTAGTAGGGTTGTTCCTGTATGATACTAAGGAATCTTTGTCAGGGTTATCTATGGTAATCGGTAGTGAAGCAATGTCGGGTCAAAGAGAGATGAGGAAAATAAGAAGGAAAATATTTACTCACCCAATGTAAAATCCTTAGATCACACCTTGTACCCATTTTTTTTAGTAAATCTAAGGAAAATTAATTTGAGAAGTCCATTCAAAGATGCAATTTGTAATTTACCCAATATTTTCTATTGGTGATAATATGTTTAATGCTTGGACATTTTGTGGTACCCATGAACTATGGAATTTATTCTTATAGTTGTTAGGCCCTTCGTTTTGTTCTTATAAGTTGCACAAGGGATGATGCAGTTCCAATTTTGGTCAAATAGAAGTTATGCAAGTCATAGAGGAGCATGATAGTAGAACAAGGAAAGAAACTGAAAATGGTTGGAAGGAAGGACAACACAACACCAGGATGGAGAAAGAAGTTACAACAAAACAAGAACAAGAAAGCATGTGAAATCTCAAACCTAAAAATCCCAGTTGGCTAATATATTTTGGATGAATATGATTGTAAAGAGTTGATTAATGTTTGTCAATTTTGGGTTGTTTTCAATTATGATTATGAATTATAGGTTGTTGGAATGCGTTCGGGTTTTGTATTATTTTCCATTTTGGGTAAATGTTAGATAGATTTCTAAGATTCTGCATTTTAGAACTGGACCAATTTTGTACAGAGTCATGTCCTTTTGTATTGGTGAAAGAGAAAGGGTTTTGGGTTAACCTTGTCTCTTAGTAATAGAGTTTGTTGTTAATATTTGGCATGGTCGAGCTATTTCTATATCTGAGAAGAGAATTATGTAATTGAGAACAACCTTGCGAAGTTAATACAAAGAGAGATTCAAATTTTGAAATTACTATGTATGTTAAGATTCATATTATATTGAATGTTGTTTCATATTGTTTTTATGTAAGATATGATTAATGGGATATAGTTTCTTTATGGATGCAACGCAACTCTGTTTTCTTTAATATGAGTTAGGAATGTTTACACAACTCTAATTTTAATCTATCTTGCACAAGACTACAAAGATCATAATATTGTATGGATTTGGCTAAGAATTCTTCTTACCCTTCCCGATTTTCCTTGTCTTGGTTGTGCTTCAGGTGAGAATTCTTCCCTTCAAGGAAGATGAAAATGCCAACACTCTAGGATACCTCAATACCTTTTCTTGGTAACCTAATAAGGACCCTAGTCTAATCAACTCTGTGCCAACAAAATGGTTTTGTTGCTGGGACCTATTTCAAGAGGAAACCTGTAGGGAGAATTCTTCCATGGATCCACCAATCTAATATTCACTAGTGGTGGGAGAAGAATTGTGATGCCTTCATATGGAAAGAAGAAGAGTTGCAAGGTAAATCTATGAAGGATACAAGAGAGGTTATCTTTTACTCAAAAAGATCAAGCGACCAGTACGAGATATTCTGGGTTAAATTTTTGGAAGAACTATTCCATTGGATAAAGAGGCTCCAAGAAGCTCCATAATTCAAAGAATGAGTAAAGAAGATCTATACTTGGCAGACATAAAATATTGCATCTCTTCATCGGCTGGATCATCCAATAACTCGAGCGGTTGATTTCTAGGTCAATATGACTATGGAAGGATACATTGTTGAGTTTACAACTGAGAACCACCAATCGTTTTCAAGGGTAGAAGAGGATTTCAAGAAAGACACACAAGGAAGGCTACTAAGAGAAATTCCCCTATAGATTAAGGTATTCTTGATGGAGGAGGGGATGTTGACCATATCCATGACTGAGATGACAACCTAAACACCCACACTTGGGGTAGGGTGACTTTGGGGTGGGATCATGGCTTGATAAAGGGGAGAGGTTTCTTTGATAAATGGGGGAGAAATAGGAAATTGATGCAAGGAATGAGCGAGCCTTGAAAAGAGTTTCCATAGTTGAGAAGTGGTGGCATGGTAAGATAAAGAAAGTAGTGAAGCAGTCTGAGGTGTTGAGGAAAGAACTCAGACTGAGAGAAGTTGATGAAGAAAAGGAGGAAGAGTTGCAGAAGATGAGAAGACAGGAAAGACTAGCCATTCAAATACTAAGTGAGAGAGAAGTGCAGAGAGAAAGAATTCCCCAAGAGGTTGGAAAAGAAGAAGAATGTGTAGAAGCAAGAGAAGATCAAGCCGATGTGAATATTGAAGAATAAAGAGAATATTCAGCCCCAGTACCATGAAATATCAGGAGCTCGGTCGAAGAGACCGATCCCTAGGATGAGAATGAGACCCCACAATTCAAAGAAACCTACCTAGAATCCAGTGGAACCAACCCCGAATCACCCATCCCCCAAGTGTCTTTTATACTAGTGGTAAATCCTATACTAACTTGTAATGTTATTCCTATTTCCATTCAGTTAGTTAGTCAATCACATTTAGTGAGTATGAATATTGGGAGGATATTGGGATCCCCTAATATATCGCAACCAGAACCGTTAGGGTTTACTTTGATAGGAGAAGTAAGATCAACAATGGCTGGAAATGGGAGGATTGATACCCAGACTTTTGGGGTAAAGGAGACGAGGACGTTGAGAAACATTGGTTTCTGTGTGAAGCGACTTGGAGGTCTAGAGGGACTCTAGATGAAAATAAAGTGGTTGAATTCCAAACTACCTTGAGAGGTCATTTTCTAAAATGGTACATGAAGGCTATTGATCCATGAGGAGTGCAAGGAAAGGTGTTCACACTTGGACAAGTTCGGAAAAAATTCATAGCAGATTTTAAGCTACCTCAGTCAAAACAACAAGAATTGTTTGAGTTGCAATAGATTCAGCGGAGGGACGGAGAATTGACTTGGGAATATAGTCAAAAGTTTAAGGATTCCATTGGGAGGCTAGCACATCCAATTCATGAATATCACTAGAGATAATGGTATATCCAGGGATTGTTACCTATGACACAAATTCTGTTAACGCAACAACGAATAGACTCCTTGACAGATGCCTTGGAAAAATAAATGAATATTGAAGCCATAGAAGGATATCTAGGGAGCCTAAGGGTGACCAGACCACCAATGGATAGAAATTGTTTGCAACTACAAGGACAAATATTAACACTGACAGAGAATATTTAAGAATTGACGATACCCAAACCAGGACAACCACAAGTATAATGTACCAGATGCTACACATAAGGGAATTTGGTGAATGAATGTCCACGTATGGGGGGAATAGGACCTCTTCAAAATCCGATGGGACCCTCATCAGGACCCACAAGAGGATTTGTGCACGTATCTATGAATTTACCATTCCATACCCCAACCTTGTATCATGCCTTCCCAGGTAATCAATCATCGTCGTTAGCTGAGTATTGAGAGATATACCAAATTTATGGGAATGCACCAAGGAAGTTCCCTATTATTTAGAAGTATTATATAGTACCAAATATTGTACATTGTGAGTTCTATGCATCTACCATGCATGCTATGAATCATTGTAGAACAATGGATGCACATGCAAATAGATTGGATCGGACATCATTGAGGGTGAATGAAACCCCTCAAGGAACAGGAAGAGGTCGAGGAGGTGGAGGTGGAGGAGACTTCATAGGAGGAAGAATCAGGGGAAGAGGAACAAGTAGATGCTATAATTTTGATGAGCACAAGGTCACATGTCTAGGGATTGTACTCAACTAAAATGACCATGGTGCTCCCACTACAAAACCAGTGGGCACGCAATTGAAGACTGCCCATAGATAATTGTGAAATGGGAATATCGGGCACATCAAATAGGATCTAAATTCATTGGTTAAGATATAAAGAGGGTCAACAAAGGAAATCTACCCAAAATTAATATCATCACTCAAGGAGGAGCAAAGACTGGCACAGATGCTGATAATGTACTTAAGATATAGAAAGCAACACCTAAGGAGGACAAGTATCACCCTATGAAACAAAAGATATAATTTAAAAATGCAATAGAAGTATTCTAGAGTATATTGAGCCCTAAAATGGAAGAAAAGCCTCCTCATCCCACTATTTATCCTAATATTGGGCAATTCCCTGCTTCACCCCCTACACCCTAAAATCTTGTAATCCCAATGAGACAACCTGAGCAGTCGCAGAATGTAGTTAAACTTTGTTTTCAATTATTTTCTGATATTCTTGGGAATGACCAGCTAACAAAAAAGTTGTGCAATTCCCTGTATCTATTCCTAAGAATGGAGAAATCCCTGGGATATAGAATAATGACTAATCTTCTTCAGAATAACACTCAGAGAGTGAAAAGAAGGAAAATACGGATTGGGAAAGAGTTTATATTAGCATCCCATCTAGATGAGTTTGATACTAAGGATGTTATGTTAGGTCTAGGATCTGATGTTAACATATTTCCTAAAAAGACTTGGGAAGCTTTAGGGAAATCCCAGTTTATATATTCCCCAATCCAATTGAGAATGGCCAATCAATATTGTATTTTCCCAATAGGAAGGATGGAGAATGTGGAGATAGATGTTGTGGGAGTAAAGACTATAGTTGATTTTGAGGTTATTGAAATCATGGGGGATAAATACCCTTATCCTACACTACTTGGTATTGATTGGTATTATGATAACTATGTTGTTATTAACCTAAAGAGACATACTATGACATTTGAAGCAGAAAAAATAAAATTAGTTCATCCCTTGGATCTGTATGTAGGCCCTCGGTACATGGAGACA
This sequence comes from Picea glauca, assembly GCA_000966675.3. Taxonomy (NCBI): domain Eukaryota; kingdom Viridiplantae; phylum Streptophyta; class Pinopsida; order Pinales; family Pinaceae; genus Picea; species Picea glauca. The sequence goes on along the minus strand of JZKD02S0403961.1, from coordinate 391,722 downwards.
ACGGAAACAAATATGGAAGGAGAGGATCTAGATCAGTTATAAACAATAACAATATGGAAGATATCAGACTACATCAATCCTACGACCGATGGATCAGTAATTTGGAGGAGCATACAATCGGCAGATGGAGATTCAAAACTAGCACTTGACAATTAAAAATAGGGTGCATATGAAAGATTTTCAAGGTGATGTGAAAATTCCAAAGCAATAATATGGGTTGGAACCGAGGTCAAAGAACATCCGACATATAATGGTACCTCTGACCTTGGAAATTTTCTGGTTAACATTGAAGAAAATATAGCAGAAGATCAAAGGATCATAGTTATGGACTTATCCCTGGAAGACGCCCCTGCCAGGTGGTGGGTAGTCAAAAAGAAGTAATTAAGAACTGAGAGGATGTGAAGTATGCTATCCAATGTCGATTTCAATACAAGGAGAAACTAAAATCAAAGATGCGGATGGATTTTCAAGTTGTGCAATTGTTTGATGGACAGTTTGATCCTAAAACACATATCGAACAATGTGTAAGGAAGTGACAAGTTGTAGAAGTACCATATCACTCGTTGGTTCAAGTATTTCCCCATTTGCTAGGTCCGATACCGAAATCCTAGTAGATCCATGAAGAGACTAGAATGCATACCAACAATTGGAAAATTTTATCAGACCAATTTTGCAAGGACTTTGCGTTAACAAGTAAGTACCCCGAGCTTAAGATAGTCTTGCAAAGAATTAAATAAATGATTTTTACCGATGTTTGTAAATGAAAATTAGACACAGTGTTATGTTCCAAGTATATTCAAGTGCTTCTATCTAACCTTCACTTTTACACTAACAAGACACCCATAGAATACTACAAAATCGAGAAGGATTTAGGAGACCATGATGATTTAGAAGAAATGAAAAATTTAGCCATTGAGGAAAAAAAGGAAGTAGAGAAATCCATAACACGTTGCCCAGTCATAATGATATCTCTTATAACCACCCATTGAAGTTGTGGAAAATCAATATAGGAACTACCGAGAAACCCAATATAGTTGTTTTAGGAGATTATTGGGATGATCGAACTAGCCAAGAAATACATACCCTATTGCGAGAGTATGAGGACTTATTCCCAAAGACATTTTCATAGCTAAAAGGGATAAAACAAGCTATGGGAGAGATGAATATTGAACTAAAACCGTGATCAAAACCTGCAAGGCATAAACCATATCATATTATCCTTAGGGTGAAAGAGAAGGTTAAGAGGGAAATAAACAAGATGCTTGAGGCCAGACTAATTTTTCCAGTTGAAGAAGCATAGTGGGTTAGCCCCATAGTTATCCAGAGAAAGAAAGGTATATAGGAATTTAGGGTATGCATAGACTACATAATCCTTAATTCTTCTTGTGTGCATGAACCTTTTCCCACATCTTTTACCGACGAGGTGCTAGAACAGGTTGTGGGGAAAGAGTCTTACTCATTTACAGATGGATTTTTGGGGTATCACCAAGTGATAATTACCGAACAAGATCAAAGGAAGACCACATTCATAACAGAGTGGGGGTCATTTTCATATAATGTGATTCCCTTCGATCTAAATAACACACTTGCAGTTTTTTCCCGGATTGTGATAACAACCTTGTGAGAATTCATTCACAAATTTATTGAAGCTTATATGGGTGACTGGACGATGTACATTCTGTTAAAATAAAATGTAGTGCTACTATGACTAATGTTTGATCAGTGTAGGAAGCTACAGATATATTTAAACCTCAGAAAGTGTATCTTCTTTGTGCCACATGGAAATCTATTAGGCCACATAGTATGTCAAGAAGAAGTGTTGGTATACCCAACCAAGGTTGTGGTTATTTTGAATATGTCACCTCCTACGAGCGCTAAGAAGTTGTTCTCAATGCTGGGACACACAGGGTATTATCGCAAGTTCATTAAAAGGTATGTGACTATTACTATACCCTGGAAAATCCACTCAAGAAGTATGAATTGTTCCAGTGGACTCTAGAGTGTGATCAAACATTTGACATCCTGAAGGAAAATCTCAACACAACACCTATTTTGATATTTCCAAATTGGGAAAAGGAATTTCATGTACATGTGGATGCATCAGGTATTTCCCTAGGAGCCATCTTGGTGCAACCAAGAGATGGAAATATAGATCATCCCATATATTTTTCTAGTAGGAAGCTATCACAAGTTGAACGCAACTATACAACCATAGAAAGGGAGGATTTGGCTATGATTTATGCTTTACAAAATTTTAGACATTATTTTTTAGGCTCTCATTTTAAATTTTTTATTGATCATTACGCATTAAAGTATATAGTTAACAAACATGTGTTGGAAGGATTATTTATTCGATGGTTGTTATGGTTTCAAGAATTTTCATTTGAGGTGATCATCAAACCTAGAAGATGCAACATGGGTCCTAATCACTTGTCCATATTGGAGTTAGGGGAGAGTGGCAGAGAAATCGATGATCAACTCCCATATGCAGACATGTTCTCAGTTGAGGTAGTACCCCTAGTATCTACATCGCACAGGTTACACATATGACAGAGGATGACTTACTTGCGCAGAGAGTTATGGAATTGCAAGAACTTGACGAGGCCAGGTTTTTAGTAGACTTTCATCAATCAGTTGAGAAATCCAAGTAGAAGTCTTGGCACGACTAACACATTAACAACGAAAAATTTGCACAAGGAGATAAGGTCCTACTTTATGAAAATGATACCTGAAACATCTTGGAAAGTTGAGCATGCATTCGTTGGGCACATTTATAGTTGTGGATATCCATCAGTCAGGAGCAGTCAGACTAGCGCAACTGGATGGTATACTTATACCAGTATGGGTGAATGACTCTCACCTAAAACACTATATTTCTTAGGACTGAGATAAAGGATTGTTTATCCCGTCCAAAGGAAAGTGTATAGTATTTATATTTGAATTTTTGCAGTTTATTTAGATTCAGTTAATAAATTCGGAGTGTGCATTGTTGCGCCACAACATCTATTTCATTTTTTTCCATCTGAGTATTACTTTGGTGCAGAACTATTTACTCAGTAGCATAGGATCACAAGATCCACGAATGTTGATTAAGGTTGGTTTTCATTGATGTCAACCCTTGAAGAAAGTCCAGTAGCGAATTCTAATAGCACAAAGGTTTGGGTAATGGACCCAAGGTTGGTTCATGTATAATGGTATAAGTTTTAATATATTCGAAGGTAATACTATTCTATATGGATAGTACATGTCATTCCATTTCTGGTGGTATGGGGAATGTCACATAACTCCTCACGGTTTGAGAGTTATGGCCTTGCGAAGTTGGAAGACCCTCATATGTTGGCTTGAAGCCCCAAAAGGTCAAAGAAGTCAAAGAGCTTGCAAAGAATAAATTATTATTTAAATGATAAATTAAAGTGACAAAGTAAAGAAGTATTATTTAAATAATAAAGTGAAGTGACAAAATCAAAGAAGATTATTTAAATGATAAATTGATATGACAAAGTCAAGGAGGAATATTTAAACGATAAAGTAATGGATAACTTTCTAATTATGGAAAGTGGTTAACCCTAAAAATGAGGAAAATAGGTTAAGTGACCTATAAATGGGTTAAGTGACCTAGAAATGGGTTAAGTGACCTATAAATGGAGTAAGTGACCTAGAAGATGCTATTTGGAGAGTATAAATAAGAGGAAAGGATCTCTCATTTTACATCACACTTTATCATGTTGAATATCTATAGGTGAATCAAGTAACCAAAGGATATCTAAGCTGAATTTCAGAGGGAAGGTGAAGAAAAGAACGCCAGAATTTAAGGGAGGATAAATTCTTTTGATGATTCTTTATAAGGTGTTTCAGGTAAAAATGTCATAAGTTCTTCATAACAGATCCAAATTCAGTAAGACAAAATGTGTTGGTTAGAGTAAATTCCTTAGTATGCTGTGTAACATTTTCAGATCCATTCAACAAATATTTAGTGCGGGGCAGGCTCTACAAGGTCTCTCTCTAGAATAAGACAGAATTCAACAAGGTATGCCATTTTTGCTATAAATCCTTTTCTAAGAGGTTCCAAGTAGTGACACCTAGAGGAATAGCATAAAACAAAATGAAGAACATTTTGTACTACTTTCATATCTTTATTCATTACAGGTACATAGTTATGATTATTTCAAGTTACGGTTGTTGACTAATCCTAAACTAGTCATGTGAGACTAAAGAAAAGTTTGATGGAAATGCTAGTCTCTTGTTGTGAAATATAAGGAAGGTTTGAAGGCATGTGATCATATATTCCAGGTCTATTATATATTTACAAATCATATTTGGATGATGAAATTGATGAGGGTTTTTGGTTAAGCTACATTTTCGGTACATGGTTGAGACAAGTAGTTGATGATGTCAGTACATATTGATGATTAGTTGACACATGATTGGTACATACTTGGTACATGGTTGGATGCACTTGTATATGGTATAGGTTTATTACAGGTTGTTTGGTATAGGTTTGTGCATGGTTAATGCACTTGTTTATAGTACAATTTGATTACAGGTTGAGGTACAGGTTGATGCATGGTTCAGGTTTATTAGTATAGGTTTACAATGGTATATCTCAGAGTGATAGTGTGAAAGTGGTTCCATCATTATACTTATAGTTCAGTGCAGTTGGACGGGGCAAGGTCAAGTGGTTGTAGCCACCTTCTGGTTGTAGCCGAAGAACATAGGGGGTTGTAGCCTCCTTTTGGTTGTAGCCAGAGAATAGGGGAGTTGGAGATTCCTTCAGGTTGTAGCCTAAGAAACAAGGGAGTTGGAGCCTCCTTCCAGTTGCATCTAGAAAACAAAGGAATTTGGTGCTTCCAATGAATGCAATTCTTCAAGACATATAAGAAAAAACATTCTGTGGTTTTCTCCTGATTTGGGTTTCCACGTAAAACACTAGTGTACTGTGTATGTTTATGATTGTTCATTTGTTCATTGATTATTTACTCTGCATTTATTGGATGATAATGCTACATTGATACAACACTTAGATTATATGGTTAAAAAGGATTAGATTTCTCTATTACTTATTCACCCCTCGTCTCAGTAATCCAACAATTGGTATCAGAGCAGGTTCCTTCAAAAATCATTTTAATCGCTAAAAGGTAGATCATGGAGAGAAACAAATTGTATAAAAATGGAATACCACAGTTCAATGGACAAAAGTATTCATTTTGGAGCATAAGGATGAAAACATATATACAGGCACAGGGATTTAAAATTTGGCAATCAATTGTAGATGGATACACAACACCAACAGTTCCGCCAACAAATGACAAAGCAATGAAACTTGGTCAGAATAATTCCAAAGACAAAAATGAACTTTTGAATGGCCTTAGTGAAACGGTATTCACCAAACTTGCACATTGTAAATCCACTAAAGATATTTGGGACAAACTTCAAAATATTTATGAAGGAGATTCAAAAGTCAAAGAAGCAAAGCTTAAAACTTATAGAGGTTAGTTTGAACAACTTAAGATGAAGGAAGATGAGAATATTGTAGCTTACTTTTTACAAGTTGATGAAATAGTAAATGCGATCATAGGATTGGGAGAAGAAATCAAAGAATCTGTCATTGTTCAAAAAGTACTAAGATCTCTTCCTATGCGATTTGACCCTAAGATATCAACACTAGAAGAAAGATTGGATCTAAACTCAATAATAATGGACAAATTACATGGAATCTTCACAACATATGAAATGAGAACATAACAACAATCCAAATATAAAATAAGCAGCCTTCAAAGCATCCAAAAAGTCAAATCAAAAGGGAAGGAAAAAAGAAGAGCATAGCAGCAGCAGTGACGTCTCAGAAGATGATGAAAAAGTGACCAACTTTGTCAAAGGACTGAACAAGGGAACCAACGGTAGGTATAGATGTAAGCTTCCTTTAATTTTTTCTAATTATGATGGTATTGGTCATTTTGATAACAAATGTCCTTATAAGAAAAAGATAAATGATGAAGGATACTCTGAAGGAAAACAAACATATAAAGGCAAAATAAACCACAAAGAAATTTTTCAAGAAAATTTTATGCACCAAAGAAGACATCTCATCATTAGATGAAGATGAAGTCAATGACAGTGAGACAGAAAGAGTTATATTCATGGCAGTAGAATACTGATAAAGAAGACTCCGAAGAAGAATATGAATAAGTTGAAGAAGAATATGAATAAGATGAAGAAGAATATGAAGAAGTCAAAGAATAAATTGAAGAGGCAAAAGTTGACGACTGAGAGGGATTAATGTGTTCCATAGAAGTTATCAGAAGAGAAAAGAATAAAAACAAGAAACTACAAGCAGAACTAGACAAGAAATAAGACACTCAAGAACTAGAACAAATGATCAAAAAAATTGAAGGTTCAAATAGAAGAATATAAAATAAGCACTCAAAGAATATCTAGAAGAAAAAGACAAGATCATTGGAAATTTGGAAGCAAATATTGTCAAATTAAGAAATTATATTCAAAATAAAAATATATAGAACAACTCAAAAGTTTTGGATGAAATTATTAGTAGTCAAAAATCTCATCATGACAAGTCCCGACTTGGATACAATCAGATAGAAAAAGGATCAAGCTCCAAAAAAACATACCAAGAAACATATCCAAAAAGATATGCAGAAACAATCAAGGGGGATAGGAAGATATAAAAGGAAGATTACAGGGACACTTCTCCACCAAGAAGATTCAAATTTAAGAATCAACAACCAACAGATAGGCCTCAAGAAAAAGAAGAATTTATAATATTACCTTCTTTCAGAAGATCTTCAACTCCTAGGTATCAAAATATATTTTTTGGTTTATGTTATGCATGTAATAATTTTGGACAAAAAGTTGTGAATTGCAGAGTTAACAACATGAACACAAACAACTTTGAAAGTCATACACAAAGGGGTTATCCAAGAAGGCCTAGTGAAACACAAAGAAGAAGTTATAACATGTTTGAATATTTGATCACTAAAGTGGAATGCTACAAATGTAACAATTTTGGACACATGGCCAAAGATTACAGAATGACAGTCCCTACTAGAGAACCGAAACAGAATAACAACAGTCATAGACATGAACCTCATAAAAGGACATGGATAACAAAGTAGGATTAGTATAGCAATGAATAATGCACACTTTCTCTACTTTCTCTACACGTGGTTGGTATGTTGACAGTGGTTGTTCAAAACACATGATTGGTTATAGAGACATGTTTCTTACATTACGAAAGGAAATAGATGGACAAGTCTCCTTTGGAAATGATGATTCAGCTAAAATCATTGGAAAAGGCACAGTCAGAATTGGGAACAAGAATACCAAGGCATAAAATGTTTTACTAGTAGAAGTTATGAAACATAATATTCTAAGTGTGAGTCAAATTTGTGACCAAGGTCATAAAGTTACTTTTGATTCACAAAAGTGCGAGACCAGAAAAGAAGTTTCAGGAAAATTGATTGCTACAGCTGTGAGAACTTCAAGCAACACATATGTATTAAGTGAAATTGAAAATGAAAAGTGTTGTCTAGGAAAGGAAGATGAAAGTTGGCTATGGAACAGAATAATGGGTCACATACATTTTCATAACCTTGTCAAATTCAATAGAAGAGAAGCAGTCAAAGAAATGCCCCGGATCACGAAACCAACCAACACTTTATGCAAGAATTGTCAACAAGGAAAGTAAACAAAGACCAGGTTCAAATCAAAGGAATATTCAATGACAAGACCACTGTAAATTGTGCATAATGATATATTTGGACCAATTACAACAAAGGGTTTAAAAGGTGAGAAATACTTTATGTTATTAGTTGATGATTATACAAGAATGACTGCAGTTTTCTTTCTCAAGAATACGTCAGAAGCTTTTGAAAACTTCAAGATCTACAAGGAAATGGTTGAAAATGAAATGGATTCAAAAATCAAATGATTGAGATCTGATAATGGAGGATATTTCACTTCAAAGGAATTTATGGACTACTACAACATACATGGAATAAAAAGGCAATTCTTCATTGCTAGGGCACCTCAACATAATGGAGTTGTTGAAAGAAAGAACATGATAGTACAGGAAATGGCTCGAACAATGCTAATGGATTCTAAATTGACATATGTATTTTGGAAATAGGTAATGCATACATCAATTCACATTCAAAATAGATTAATTCTCATAAACAACACTGAAAAAACTCCCTGCAAGCTATGGAAAGGAAGACCAACAAATGTGAAGCACTTCAGAGTTTTTGGAAGCAAATGATACATCAAAAGAAAACATGGAAAAATGAGAAAGTTTGAATCTCGTGTGGACAAATGAGTACTTGTTGGTTACTAAAGTACAAGGAAAGAATACAAGTGTTACATTCTGAGATTGAACAAATTTGTAGAAAACATCAACGTGACAATTGATGAAACAGGCTGACCATAATCAAAGGAAGAAGAAAATGAATCGATGGAACAATTTTTCGAACAAGAAGCAAAAGATAAAAAGGAATTAGAAGAGGAAGATGAAAAGAATCCAAAAAAAGAAGAAGATCAAGTTCAAAAAGTTTCTCAAAAGACACCTAGCAGACAAGTACAGAAGAATCATCTTTCATATCAGATTATCAAAAAAAAATATGTAAGACTTGAGACTAGAAAAAGAATTTGTTCACCAGAACAAACAAACCTAGCACTCACATCTACGATTGAACCAAACTATTTTGAAGAGGCCAACAAGGATGAATTTTGGAGCAAGGCCATGGATGAAGAATTGGATAAAATAGAGAAAAAAGACACTTGGGAATTGGTTCCAAGACCAAAGGATATGAATGTGATCGGCACAAAGTGGGTATACAAGAATAAATTGAATGAATATGGACATGTTATAAGGAACAAAGCTATATTGGTATGTAAAGGATATGCACAGGTTGAAGGAATCGACTTTGAACAGACATTTTCCCCAGCTGCCAGAATGGAAGCAATCTGATTGCTTTTAGCTTATGCATGCTCCAAAAATATTAAAGTGTATCAGATGGATGTAAAATCATATTTTCTGAATGGGGAACTTGAAGAAGAAATGTACATTGAACAACCAGAAGGATTTCAGTTGTTAGAGAATGCAGACTATGTGTGCAAATTAAAGAAGGAATTGTATGGTCTAAAATAGGCTCCTAGAGCATGGTACTCTAGACTAGATAAATATATACAACATGAAGGGTTCAGAAAAGGAAGTGCAGACAACAACCTCTACATCAAGGTAAATGAAGGTAATATTTTATTAATTGAAGTTTATGTTGATGATATTGTTTTTGGTAGTGATTATGATAGGTTAAGCTAGAAATTTGAAAAGGATATGCAGAATGAATTTGAAATGGCATTACTTGGAGAACTATCCTTCTTTCTGGGACTTCAGATACGTCAAAGCAACGAAGCAATTTTTATTTCTCAAACCAAGTATATCAGAAAAATGCTAAAGAGGTTCGGAATGGAAGATTGCAAACCAGTTATCACTCCCATGCAAACCAATTGCAAGTTAAGAAAAGATGGTGATTCAAAGTCTACAGATCAGAGGCAATATAGGTCAATGATTGACAACCTACTATATGTGACAACATCTAGACCAGATGTAATGCACGCAATTGGACAGGTGGCACGATTTCAAGAAGCACCAAAGGAATCACATGTATTAGTAGTGAAGATAATTTTCAGATATCTCAAAGGAACAAAAGAGTTTAGATTATGGTATCCAAAAGGAAAGGATCTATCTCTTATTGCCTACACAGATGCAGATTGGGCAGGTTGTATTGATGACCAATGAAGCACCAGTGGAGAAGTGTTCTACTTGGGTGAGTGTTTAGTATCATGGCTAAGAAAGAAACAATCATCAGTATCTCTATCTACAACTGAGGCATAGTATATTGTAGTAGCAACATGTTGTACATAGGTTATTTGGATGAAACAAAATTTGAAAGATATATAGGTTGAGTATGATGAGCCCATTCCAATATATTGTGATAATACAGGTGCCATCAGTATCTCAAAGAACCCGATGATGCACTCCTAAACAAAGCACATTCCAATCAAGTATCACTTTCTATGGGAACATGTTGCAGGAAAGAACATCAGAGTTGAGTATGCGGGCACAAAAGAATAAGTGGAAGACATATTTACAAAACCACTTCCACGGGAAGACTTTGAGTATCTTCACCAGAGACTAAGAGTTATTTCTACTCCAAAATGAATGCTTTTGAATTCTTATCTTATATGTCATAGATGTACACGAGGAAGCACCATAAAGAGGACAGTTCATTTAGGGGGAGCATCCCCGGATGGAAAGATACCTTTTCCATTGATGAAAAAGGGGGATATATTCATCATATGCAGAGGACAAAGGCATGATTCTAGGGGTAGAAATGGTCACAAATATGTAGATGATAGAGGCATGGTTCCAAGGGGAGCATGAGTGATATGACTTCAATATTGCATGAAATAATTTTAGTATTGCATCAGATTCTTTCCATCAATACCAAAGGGGGAGATTGTTGATTAAGGTTGGTTATCATTGATGTCAACCCTTGAATAAAGTATGGTAGAAAATTCAGGTAGCACAAAGGTTTGGGTAATGGACCCAAGTTTTTTTCATGTATAATGGTATGTGTTTTAATATATTTTAAGGTAATACTATTCTATATGGATAGTACATGCCATTCCATTTATGGTGGTATGTGTAACGTCACATAACTCCTCACGGTTTGAGAGTTATGGCCTTACGAAGCTGGAGGACACTCATATGTTGGCTTGAAGCCCCAAAAGGTCAAAGAAGTGGGTTAAGTGACCTAGGAGATGCTATTTGGAGATTATAAATAAGAGGAAAGGCTCTCTCATTTTACATCACACTTGAGAATATTGAATATATATAGGTGACTGATGTAACCAAAGGATATCTAAGCTTAATTTCATATGGAAGGTGAAGAAAAGAAGGTCGGAATTCAAGGGAGGATAAATTCTTTTGATGATGCTTTCTAAGGTGTTTCGGGTAAAAATGTCATAACTTCTTCATAAAAGATCCAAATTCAATAAGACCAAATGTGTTGGTTAGAGTACATTCTTTAGTATGTTGTGTAACACTTTCATATCTATTCAACAAATGTTCTATGTGGGGCATGCTATACAAGGCCTCTGTCTAGAATAAGCGAGAATTCAACAAGGTATGCCATTTTTTCTATAACTTCTTTTCTAAGAGGTTCCAAGTAGTGACACTCGGAGGAATTGCATAAAAAAAACCTGAAGAAAACTTTGTACTACTTTCAGATCTTTATTCATTATAGATACATAGTTATTATTATTTCAAGTTAGGGTTGTTGACTAATCCCAAACTAGTCATGTGAGACTAAAGAAAATTTTGATGAAAATGCTAGTCTCTTGTTGTGAAAGATAAGGAAGGTTTGTAGGTATGTGATCATATGCACTAGGTCTATTACAGAGTTACACATAATATTTGAATGATGAAATTGATAAGGGATTTTTGTTAAGGTACATGTTGGGTACATGGTTGAGATAAGTAGTTGATGAGTTGGCAAATAAATGAGGTGTATAGTTGATGGTGTTGGTACACATTGATAAGTCATAGTTGATGAGTAGTTGACACATGATTGACACATACTTGGTACATGGTTGGATGCACTTGTTTATGGTACAGGTTGATTACAGGTTGTTTGGTACAGGTTGGTGCATGGTTGATGCACTTGTTTATGGTACAGGTTGATTACAGG
>JZKD02S0403961.1:328115-379907 GCA_000966675.3 Picea glauca | reverse complement strand
ACAATGATATATCTCACAGTGATATTGTGACAGTGGTTCCATCATTCTACTTCTACTTCAGGGCGCTTGGATAGGGCAAGGATAGGTGGTTTTATCCACCTTCCGGTTGTAGTCGAAGAACATAGGGGGTTGTAGCCTCCTTTTGATTGTATCCAAATAATAGGGGAGTTGGAGCTTCATTCAAGTTGTAGCCTGAGAAAAAAGGGGCTTGGAGCCTCCTTCAAGTTACAGCTGGAAAACAAAGGAAGTTGGTGCTTTCAATTAATGTAATTCTTCAAGACATAAGAAAAAGAATTATGTGGTTTTCTCCCGCTTTGGGTTTCCACATAAAACACTGGTGTATTGTGTATGTGTATGATTGTTCATTTGTTCATTAATTATTTACTCTGTAGTTATTGGATGATAATGCTACAATGATACAACACTTGGATTATATGGTTAAAAATGATTATATTTATCTATTACTGATTCACCCCCCCCCTCTCAGTAATCCAACTATGAGTCAATTAAAGACAATCATTGAATATGAAGGGGACCCCATTCTGGTCAGAGGGAGAGTGAATCCAAATGAAATCTTATTCCATGTGCCACACACACCCAATCCAATCATAGCCTTTATGATTGCTAAAGTAACCCATCCAAACTTTGTTAGACCATAAAGACACAATAAATAAATATTCCATCGGTATTCACGCCAAGATTCTCAACTGTTAAAAAGGTAACACCTGAAGTCAACCACGTCCTTGTCCAACTTGTTCAGTAAATTTTAGAATCCCCCAATAGATTTACCCCATTAAACAGTCTCGTCGGACACCTCAGATCTAGGTTTTGCCTATAGGGTTAATCATGAGTGTCATAGGAGTATTGACAGATCCCTCCATCTGGACTGAGTATAAGGCTGCATGAAGTCAGCGTAAGACGCATTGTTTTCTAGTTTGTAATTGAGATTTATAACCTATCATAGATTCTACAAATTCTCTTTTTTGTGACCCCGAAGCCCAATGTAGTTGGTCTAAGTTTCATAGAAATCCATAGAAATGATTGCGATAGTTACAAGAAGTTGAATTTGTCTCTCTAAAGAAGCAGTTCCATATGAGTCGTGTGATCCCTGGGTTGAGGTCGGGGGTGACCTCAAAGGGAAGGTCGAGCAAGTGAATCTCCTCGACCTTGACCTGCCAGACTAGGTGATATTACAACAAATGAACATTGACGTGTTCTGGAATGTGGCCCTAGATCAGATGGGAGGGATGTAATTCATATCAAAGGTGGAGTTTATCAACCTCATTAACTCCACAATCATGAATCTCCGATATTTTCTAGTATTCAACACTACCGATGAGGTTGTGTGGTGTACCAAGTTCCTCATCAATCAGGTACATGACTGGATATTATGTCTCAACAGATGGTATGCCATTCATGCATAGGATATCCATCAACTCATTGGCATATCCATCGAAGGTGAAGACATATCTAAAGGGTTCCAGGGCCCTAGTAAACATGGGAAGAAGAAGGGAGAACCTAGTCTGTATGAAAGATTTCACACTCAGAGAGGGGGGCACACAAGCAAGATTGACCCCATTTTATCAGAGACGGTCAGAAAAATATGCTATGGAATTTCTAGCAAGTTAATAAGGTCCTACTACAAGGGAGAGTGCATGTTGGATGCCCTCTCAGTGGAGGATTTTTGTGCCAATGGAAAGGTGTTCAAATGTTGTAGCTACCTGTTGTAAGAACTCTTGATAACATACGAGGAAGCGCAAGAGAAGGGAAGTACCTTCACCTATGGATATATTCTCATTTTGTTCTCCATGATGAAGTGGATTCCACCCTGAAGAAGACCATTATTACTAGTAGATAAAGTTGATTGGAAAATATTTTTGAACCATGTAACTCAAGGTTGTACTTAGAGAACACATCATTCAATAATGCAACATTCCTAAAGTGGTACAAATGGCTGCTTGATGTAACTTAGAGGTTTCATGTACCATAGGAGATACTCAACCTAAACATGAGGAATATTCTGTTCAGGTTGAATCGACACCATACATTTGTTTGGCCTAGGCATGTCAAAATTGAAGATTTTCACTGACAGATGTTGTTGTTTTACCTGGATGAGGAGGCCTTTAACAAGGAATTAATGTCATGGAAAGTAGTGAAACGCAACCCGCACAAGTCGGGGATGAAATACCTTCTACCTGCAGAGCTATTGAATAGAAAGGGACATGAAGCAGGGGTAGGACCGAGCTCAGGCCCAGAGGAGAAAAAAAAAGATGCTCCAATGCATATGGACATAGAGGAGGAGGAAGAAGAGAGGCAACCACTGGAACACAAGAAGAGGACACTGCCCATGTTCATGTAGCTTCTAGGTTAGGCTATGGTGACATGTAAATATGTCAATGACATCCTTAATGAAAATTTCATTGGAGACCCTTTGGTCAAGAAACCTAGGACCGAGATCTCCCTGGTGAATATTCAGAAACCTCAGCCCATATAATCAACCATACCTCATACTTGAGAAACCACTTAAGAGGCCCAAACTATCATTGACATCCAGGATGACCCTAGGCCTGATACCACTACATCCACCACCATCATCATTTAAAAACCCCCATCACCCCCACAATCCCAATCGCCACCACAAGAAACGACCATCCAACCCCAAACCATTGAACCGAATCCCAGGCAGTTGGACCCCCCCTGAACTACCCGAAAAGATACCATAACTCATTGTTCTGACCCCAGAAGTACCAAATCAATCAATTGTTTCTTTTTTGTCAATCTTGGACATGCCACCTTTTTTGGAGACCCAAATTGTGGCTATACCACAAGCCCCAAGCCCCCAACACCCTCTCTCAATAGTTAATGTTGAGAGTGCCATCCAAAGAGGCCGAACCACAAACATCGTGATCCAGAAAGTGGTAGAAGTACCAGAGGTTCAAAAGGAACTTGAATCAACATCAGGACAGAGTGCAACCCTGTTGCAATAATAACTAGAGCTAGTACTCCAGAACCCACAACAGTGCGTAGAACTGGTGCATCTCCGCCTGATGTAAACAAAGATGCTCTTGTTCCTTCCATCAACGATGAGGATGATACTTGTGCAACCGCCGCAATTTCCAGCTATAGGGTAGGAAGAGGTGGAGACATTGTTAGGACATTCAACAACTAGAGGACTCCCATTGCAGGTTCGAGTACCCAGGGAGGCCACTACTTCTTCTTGTAACCTCACTCAATGGACATCAATGCATCTAATTGGGATGATCACAACTTCACCCTATCAACTAGATCATAGTTTCCAACAAGCCGAATGGGAAGAAGAGTTATGTAAGGAGGAAGCACTCATTACGGAAGTACATCGTACGTAGGAGGAGTATCCAAAGATCCAAGTGGAGAAGAAAATGGAAAAGGTCAAGGAGAATCTTGTTGAAGGTTGGAAAATAATCTGAGGGAAAACACCTCAACTTCCTTAATCCAGTGTAGCAGGAGAGTCGATATATCATATTGAACTACTCCGGGTAGCATGGTTGGAGTTCACCATTCGAACTGAGATCCTTGAAGCATAGTTGCGAGAGAGTCAATATGAAGTAGAATAGAAACCCCAGAAGATTTAAGAGAAAATGGAAGAGTTATGCTCGAAGGAAATAATGCAAGAGAAACCCTACACAAGAAAACTACAGAATGCACAAAGATTTTTTGGGAAGTTAATGACTAGACGAGTATCATTTCAAGGTGCAACTAGAACCTGGAGGACTTGTGCATGAAGATCCAGTCACTCAATGAGGAATTTTCCATCACCATGGATCCGTTGGAGAAGCAGGAAAAGTTCGATCACATCTAGCAAGAAGACAATGAGTTGAATTCTCTATTTGAAGAACAGTCAGTAGCTAAGAAAGAGCTACGGGAATTTCAATTTTTTTTTAGACAACCTATATGCAGATGCATCAGGTAGATGCTACATATGACTTAGAGTGGAAATCCCTAGCCATTTCCAAACCTAAGGGATGCATTACAGATGCAACTCAACATTTCGTGGTTGAAGCTTCACTCCTTGCTAAGCATTGAAGGACAAGGTCATCAATTTCCAAGGGGTAAATAAGATATCCCTAGAATTGGTCCCAAAGTTGGGTCTTTCATTTGAAGAGGCAGAAAAATAAAGCACTCAATAAGAAGTTGGGACCAAAGTAGAGACATAAGAAAAAGGAAAGAAACATGCCAAACCAGAGACCACGGAAGAACCAAGGACTTTACTCGAGGATGAGTCAAGGATTGTGGTTGGAGCTTGTTGGGCCCTTCATTTTGTTGTTAGAAGTTGCACAAGGGATGATTCAGTTCCAATTTTGGTCAAATAAAAGTTGTCCAAGTCATAGAGGAGTAGGACAACAAAACAAGGATAGAAACCGAAAATGGTTGGAAGGAAGGACAACACAACACCAACATGGGGAAAGAAGTTAAATAGAACAGGAATAAGAAAGCATGCAAACTCTCAAACTCAAAAATCCTAGTTGGCTTATATATATGGGATGAATACGATTCTAAAGGGCTGATTATTGTTTGTTAATTTTGGGGTTTTGTCGATTATGATTATGAATTATAGGTTGTTAAAATGCGTTCAAGTTTTGTACTATTGTCCATTTGGGGTAAATGTTAGATAGAGTTCTAAGAGTATGTGTTTTAGAACCAAACCAAGTCTGTAAAGATTCATGTCATGTTGTATTGGTGAAAGAGAAAGGGTTTTGGGTTAACCTTGTCTCTCAGTAATAAAGTTTTCTCTTAAGCTTTGGCATGGTCAAGTTATATCTGTATCTGAGAAGAGCATTATGTAATGGAGAAGAATCTTACAAAGTTAATACAAAGATGGATTCAAATTTTGAAATTACTGTGTCTGTTAAGATTCATATTATCTTGATTTTTTCTTCATATTTTCTTTATTTCAGATCTGATTAATGGGATATAGTTTCTTTATGGATGTAACACAACTTTGTTTTCTTTAATATGAGTTAGGAATTTTTACACAGTTATGAGTTTAATATATATATCCCAAGATTAAATAGATCATAAGACTATATAGATTTTTCTAAGCATTCTTCTTACCCTTCCCTATTTTCCTTGTCTTGGTTGCACTTCACGTGAGACTTCTACCCTTCAAGGAGGATGAAAATGCCAATGCTCTAGACTAACTTGGTACCTTTTGTTGGTAACCTAAGAAGGACCCTGGTATGATCAATATCGCGCCAACAATAGTCATTTGAATTACTTTTAAAATTTAATGTGTATAAGTATTTCAGGTACATATACACATAAATAACTATTTCATCCAATACGTCGCCAATTGTTGAGTATCATCAAGCACCCATTATTTTAAACTTAGAAATAAATAATAATGGTTCCATCCACTTTATTTTATTAAAATTACTTATTAATTTTAATTTCAAATTTTATTTTTATTTATAAATAACGATGAACATGTTTTATTTTGAGAATAGAATAGTTTAAAACACACAAGAAAACCTAGAAAACATCCCTTGTGATTAAACAAATTTTAAATATCTCCTATTGGTCCTTCGTTCCCATAATTCCATCCCAAAAACACTCGATACTTGATATGTTATTTCATCAACACTTCATCATTGTACTATCACATATTTGATAAATATTATCGAAATTTTATGACTTCAAAGTTATGTGATATTTGATACCCAATATCGGACATATGATCAATGATATCCATTCACTCGATATTGGATATCGAGCATTCTTGATATACAATATTGGTTGACATAGTAGATATGCAATATCTGATAATCATTTGCTAAGTGATTAAGGGTAAAGAAAGGATTAAACTTGTTTAAAACAAAAGGTTAACCTCCATAATATGTATGATTTGAACAAATTTCGAGGTATCAATAATAATTGATTATAGGGGTTGGATAAATAAATAACTATGGAAAATCTTGAATAATCCAGATTCCACTAGTTGCGAAGTTATGGTGAACTTAAAAACACTTAAATTCCATTTATGGTATCCGTGGATGTATCAACGGTCGAATCCAAGCCTTAAAAAACACACACAAAAAAATCATTGTCATTTTTCATCTCATAGTAAAAATATACATAAAAGAAAAACATAAAATATTTTTTATTTTATTATTAAAGAAAGTTCCTGAGAGTGGACCAGGAACCACACATATTCATACATTTAAAGGAAATAAACAAAATTTCCTCACATTCATCATAATAGGGCTAAAGATTTATGATCACATAAAAAAGTAAAAGAAAATGATTTGCATGCATAAGATAAATTTGACAAAGTGATACATGGGAAGATCAAATAAAGATAACGATAGATCAACTTCAAATACTTTATATTAATAAAAAAATGGGTTACAAACTACAATCGAGATTGTTCCCAAAATAGCTCTCGGAGTTTCTAAAAAATATATAGTTCAATACATATTCTATGAAATTTAAATGTGTTTATCATAATGAATGGGTTTGGGGCTCCCGCGGACCATAAATAATATATATATAATAATGACATTTGTAGAAAGAATAAAGTGGGTTGCAGAAGACAACAAGATGTGGTAATAAGAAAAAGGAAATTACCAATCTTCAATTAAACTTTCTATTTAAAGAGGT
Source organism: Picea glauca (assembly GCA_000966675.3). Taxonomy (NCBI): domain Eukaryota; kingdom Viridiplantae; phylum Streptophyta; class Pinopsida; order Pinales; family Pinaceae; genus Picea; species Picea glauca. The sequence continues at coordinate 373,271 of JZKD02S0403961.1, read as the reverse complement.
GGAGTAACTAGATGAAGAACTTGATAAAGACAAAAATATGTGATCAATATGAACTTACTATGATGGTATCTCATGTTTTTCACTTTCTCACTAATGTCCTTTTATGGATTTCATCGACGGTTATAGGAACCGTCTCAACTGCCCTTTGCCCTTCATCGATAAGTTTGTCGACATCCTTTTTAAACCACTCCTTGATGTAGCTACTCATCAGTGCCACGCTTATTTCATTCCATATTTTAATATTGAATATCTCACCTTCCAAGTCCCTCAGATCAATAGAAATATTCCGCAAAGCTTCTTCAATATCTTGATTTTTCATTGAATAGTCGACTAGCCAGTTTTCGACGTCATCATCACTATACTCAAGAATGCCATAAAAAATTTCAAATGATAACCCTTTAAATATATCAAATTGTTTTTCAAAGGCTTTCTTGGTTAATAAAAACAAGTTGAGAATCAATTTAGGGTCTTGGACCTCATTGGTTCTCCTGACTAGGTCTATCTTAGTCAACCTTTTGAATAATTATTCTCTCTTAGTTATGGCCTGGCTGCATGCTAGGACAATAATATTCATGTTCTTAACCTTTTCCTTACAACTTCCATTTATTTGTTTTATCCAGTTCGGATAAGGGATATCCTCCTCTCTTCTTCTCGACTATGTCATATTGGTAACTTTAAAACCGAAGGCTACAATCGTGTCGAGGTAAAAACCTTCTTTGTTTTTCAAATCTGCTCATAAATATTCATGGAAGGCATGTTCCCTCATCCAAAAGAGACCATGTTCTTTGACATCTCCCAATCCTCTGTAATTAATTCCATTCTTCTCTTGATGTTCTTCTCCACATATCCCCTAGTTGATGTGAGAAAGCTTGCCGATCCTTTCAATTTATTTTGCAGGTGTGGTAGGTCGGATCATTGCTAAAGGAATAGCAAGTACTTGAAGAGGCATTAAATATTCTTCCAATTATTTGATTCTTTCCTTGAACCTAACATTCTCTTCTTCAAGGCCTCCAATAGAATTATCTAGAGCATCTCTAGATGCTCGATGAATTTGGGAAAATTGGGAAGGTCGCATGTTCCATACGTTGATCTCTGAATGATATTTCCCATTTTTATTCTTTATATCTCTTTTCTCAATAATTAAATTTTTGGACTCGCTATCAAAAACAACACTCTTGAATACAAAAGACTCTTCCTCATCGAAGGTATCGCTCTCAATTATTTCCATCAGAGGATTCTAGTGAGCCATGTTCTCTGGATGATCAACGTTGGGGAACACCTTTTCAATGTTGATCTTGAGTTCCATATCCTCGAGGGAGAGGTCATGAATTTCTCTTTCACCTCAAGGTCCCTCCTCTTCTTGCACAATGTTTTTTCTTTCCTTCCTCAAGGGAAGCTTGTGGGAGCTTTCAATATTTCCCAAAGGAGGGATCTTGTCTCCTACTCCACCTGAATAACTATGGGTTACTTTCTTAATTTGGTGGCTCTGAATAGATTTTATGATCATGAGTAGATCTGGACTTGTGGGAGATTTCAATATTTCCAGAAGGATGGATCTTTTCTCCTCCTTCACCTGAAGAACTTTGGGTTACTTTCTTAATTTGGTGGGTCTAAATAGATTTTACGATCACGAGCCCAACCGACCACAGTGTTGTTCCTTACTTAGCCTATTTTACGATCGTGGGTTCCTATCCACACATCAATAGATTTATAGGTAAGCCTTATCTATCATCTTGCAATGTGTCTTCTCTAATTTTGGTTTTGGAATAAGTTAAAATGTACATGTGGTTGAAACTTGTTGAGGACTCCTCTCACTATTGTAACCCATCGTCTTCTCACACTGTGTCATTCCATGGTATATCTCTCTCCCTTTATCTCACCCTAAATCCATATGAACCTTGAGAACTTGGTAGAGTCAACCCTGGATCTTTCCCTAACCCTCCATGTCAAAACAATGCCTCCTAAATTATTCCTAGCACCTTATCACCATGAAAATCCATGTTCCCTTTCATTTCCTACAACCCTTATCCACTTTAACTAGTCTAGCAGTGACCTTGGAAATTTTGTTAACCTAGATAGCACGGGGTCCTCATTCTAAACCTCTGTGTCTTAGCCCATAGATATTGTCATGGAGACACAAATCACTTCTTATCTTAGAGCTCTGCAGTGAGTTTATTGGAACCTAGCCAAGCCCTAATCCACTCACTACCCTAGTCCCAGACTTAGTTGGATTTCAAGTTCAAAAGCATATCGATCGACACTAGGTGAACCCCACCGACATCAACCTTTGTGTATCAAAAAAAATTATGCGAACTCTAACAATGCTACCTTTTCCTTGTCGATGAAGTTTACAACATCAACACTAGTACTAGCCTTTACATTATTGACATGGTATGATTTATCATCTCCAGTATTATCCCTGTCATATCGATGAAGTTTATATAAACCCCACCTATATTGTTCTTTTACGTGCTAGTGAGGTTAGTGTTAGCACTAGAAGTCACACATATATTGTTGTAGGTGTAAGCCTAATACCCATCAGAATTTTAATAATTGAATCAATTTTATGGTTGGTGGATTAGCAAGAAAGAACAAGAAAGACAACAACAAATTGTATGTAGAGAAATTCCATTGGGCATGGAGTCATAACATTCTACAGATCAAAGACAATAAAGTTTCTTACTAGAAAAAAGGGATATATAATGATGAAAAAAAGAATAAAGAAGATAACACTAAGCATAAATATTCATCAAGCAAGGATCCTCTTTGCAAAATGAATAAAAAGAATACTTCAACATAAATCATGAAAGAAGGAAATCACTGCAAATTCTTTCGATCTCATGAATATCCTACCCATGAACAACCATTAATCCTCAATGTCTTAAATTCATTCAAGCAAGATGAAAATGTAAAATGGAAAATAGAGAAAACAAAATATGATAGTAACAACTCTCATGAACCTCTAATGGAAGAAATGTTACATTATGATATGCCCATCAGGCTTACAAATCATCATACACAGCTAAATGACCTCTTGATCTCTCTCGAGCTCCCTCTAGTCCCTGTTTGGAGTCCTCTCACTCCTTAAATAGAAAATTGCATCAATAATGTATCTAGGAGGTCATAGCCTACTCCTTCTATTTGATTCTATGCCTTAGAGATATGTGGAAAACATAAAATACAACTAATTCCTTGATTCCTGGAAACTATCTTTTAAAATAAATGCAATTGCAACCAACTCATTGCATGGAGATTTAGTGGAGTTTAATATTAGGTACAAGTGTCCCTTTGTGTCTAACTTATCCCTAAGAACCCATTCAAACCTCCTCATACAGGTGGAAGCCCTCCTACAACTCAGATTTACCAGACTGTTAGAGTTTGTTGCGCAATTTCAAGATTTGTTGCAAACTTTACTATAGGTTATTATTTCAACTTTTCCCTCAAACGACGAACTGGGTCAGGATGAGTTTTGGTCAGAAAGTCAATAATATAATGATTCATATCCAAAACAAAATTTAGAAGAACCCAAATCGGAATTTAAAAGTTATGATGAAAATATGATTATGTTATGTAATAATTCGCTACAAATTGTCCCAAAACTACCAGTTCGCAGTGCACGATCAAGTTTGTAGCACATAGTCCAATTTGTAGTACACAGTTAAGTTTGCAATGCATAGTCAAGTTTGCAGTGCATAGTGAAGTTTGCAGCACACAATTGCAAATGGAAATGAAGATAAGAAATGAAGAAGCTTCATTTTGAAACCGACCCTTGGATATGTTGGATGATGGATAAAAGCTAAAAACAATATTGGTGCTAACATTGGCTCCTACTGGGGAATGGCGTGCTCCTTGCAAGATTCCAAGAAATTGTAGTTCTGGTGCCTTATCCATTTTGAAAATATGAAACTTGTAGTTGTCCATCATGTGCTACAGTCGACCTGAGCTGCAAACTATGAATTGTTCCCATGTAAAGTATAATTCTACTCTTTATTGGAAATTAAAACATTCACACACTGAAAAAAAACCTCAAAATGCAATCTGACCACATTGTGTAAACTGAAGGAAATGCTTCAAAAATCAAACTTATTTATTTACAATTCCTATACTATCCAACTAAAAAACCAGTTTTCTCATGTATATACAAATTTCCAAAATAACCAATCAAGCAATTAATTTCTTAGCATGGCTTTATGCTTGCAACTGTCTAAAAAAACATAAAAATAATTTAATGTTTGCAACAAAAAATTCTTAGACAACTCATACTGAAAGCAACAAAGAAACACCACGCGTGTTAGTGTGTGAAGCTTTTGAAAACATAGACTCCATCCAATCGGTTATTGGATCATGAAACTCATGAGAAAAAAAATTGGGCCAATCCAAAGGACAAGGTTACAACTATACTGGATCTGCTATGTGAATAACATTATGATCTCTCATATTCTGAAAAACAAAATGCTGCTGCAATATATTTCTACCGTTGTCAAATATTTCAAGTGAAGGATGAAAATCAAGTTTGTATTCATGATATTTTACAGGAGTAAGTATATTTTCAAATTTATCATAAAGAGGTAAAATTTGAACACACACAAGCTTAGGGACATGTTTATCATCCTTCTCTTCAATCACAGGTGAAAACACATCGTAGGAAACCTCTTGAAAGATGCAAGGAAATTATTCTTTTGCATCCATTTATTCAATACAAGCATCATTTTCATAGCTATCATATAATGATGTGTACATTAGTTCTTTGGCATCTGAATAGTTAAAAGAAACAACTTGATGTTCATGAAAATTTGGAGGAGCCTCAAAATTGCTAGAGACATTTGGGTCAAGGACAAATGTGTCTACAATGTTTCTATCACCGACATCCTTATCATTAACACAATCAATAGACTCTTCTTTCAAAAATAAAGAACTAGAGAAGATTTTACATGGGGATGGTTCCTCCTCTGCATGCTCAATAGTTTTTTCTACATCATCGTTATAACTAGAAGAATTACTAAATGAATGCTAGATATAGAATTCAAATTATTTACAACAGTTTTCAAAAAGAAGATCAGTTGGATAAAAAAAATTGAAATTATAATGAAACATGGTATGAAACTCTTGTAATGATGAAATACTTGAGGGGGGAAGAGATCTATACCATCTTCAAGCATCTCCCTCTAGTGAATACATGAACATTTTCATGAGCATATCCTCATGATGTATATCTAACTGATCCATACATTGATGAAACATAAAGAGGTGTTGTGCAGGATGATCCTCCTTCCTTTATTTGAATACAGGTAGAAAATCTCTCCATTTTGATATATGAGGTACTGGATGTGGGAAAATAGGAAATGCAGAAAAGTTAAGAGGTCAAACCTCCAAGACAAAACAACAACAAATGCCTTTAGCATTCTCAAATTTTGGAGTTTCCACTAGATATGTCCTTCATGGAGTCACCAGGTGAATGATGCAGTCTCTATTGTGTCACCAACCATTTTTCACCATCAAAGACTAGAAATAAGATTTTTTGTTCTCTCAGGAAATATTTTACTCATCTATGTCCCCGACAACGGTGCCAAAAATGTTATCACTAGAAGTCACGCCTAGAATACTATAGGTGTAATCCTAATACCCACAAAAATTTGAATAATGAAATCAATTTTATGGTTGGTGGATTAGAAATAAAGAACAAGAAAGAGATCAACATACTATTTGTAGAGACATTCCATTGGGCATGGAGTCATAAAATTATGCAGATAAAATGCAATCAAGTTTCCTACCAGAAAAAATGACTATATAATGATCAATATAAGAATGAAGTAGATAAGACTAAGAATAAATTTTCATCAAGCAATGATCCTCTTTGCAAAATGAATAAAAATAATACTTGAATGGAAATCATGAAAGAAGGATATCATTGCAAATCCTTTGCAGCTCATGAATATCCTACCCATGAACAACCATTGATATTCAATGTCTTAAATTCATTCAAGAAAGATGAAAATGTAAAATGGAAAAAAAATAAAACACAATATGATAGTAATAAATCTCTTGAATCTATAATGGTAGAAAAGTTACATTTTGATATTCCCAACAGGCTTACAAATCAACATACACAACTAAACTTCATCTCTATCTCTCTCGATCTCCATCTAGTCCCTATTTGGAGTCCTCTCACTCATTAAATATAAAATTACACCAATAATATCTCTAGGAGGTCGCAACATACTCCATGCATTGGATTATATGACTTAGAGATATGTGGCAAACATAAAATCCAACTAATTCCTTGATTCCTGGAAACTGTCTTTTAGAATAAATGAAACTGCAACTATTTCATTGCATGGATATTTAGTGGATTTGAATATTAGGTATATGTGTCCCTTGGTGTATAATTGAACTCTGAGAACCCATTCGAGCCTCCTCAGACAAGTGGTAGCCCTCTTGTAGCTCAAATTTATCATAATGTTATATTTTACAGCACAATTTCAGGATTCACTGCAAACTTTCCCATAGGTGATGATTTCAAATTTTCTCCCGAATGATGAACGGGGTTGGGAATATTTTTGGTCAGAAAGTGAATAATATAATGATTAATCTCCACACAATATTTTAGAAGAACGCAGATCATCATTTAAAAGTTATGATGAAAAAATTATTTTCTTCTGTACTAATTCGCTACAAACTGTCCGAAAACTATTTGTTCATAGCGCACAGTCAAGTTTGCAACACATAGTCTAGTTTGCAGTGCACAGTTAAGTTTGCAGTGCGCAGTCAAGTTTGCAGCGCACAGTCCATTTTGCAACGCACAGTTGAAAATGGAAATGAAGATAATAAATGAAGAAACTTCCTTTTGAAATCGACCCTTGGAGATGTTGGTTGATGGCCAATCACTAAAAACAATATTAGTGCTATAATTTAGTACCATTTCCTTTGGTACTGTTATAACCCTAAATTGCACCATACATGCATGCCTGACATTAGGCCATCTTACTTTCTATTTTTTCCAAGCCATCATTGAGCAACTCTTCTTAAAAAACCACATTTTTGAATATGTACACACCCTGCACCATTACTGCCCATGTACACATGCTTGCTACACCACTACATCTCACGTACGTATGATAGATGCACCATTACAGCTCGCATATACTCACAAAAGTTGTAAAAATTATTAAGTTGCAAGGAATTCATTGAGATTGCGGTCTATTGGGTAGTTTTCCAACTGTCCCACCACCTATAGCCCGTCACCCAATCGAATAACCATCTTGTTTTTCATATAAAAGGAGGTGTTGGGGTCTCATTCCAAATCCAAGCATAAGAATAGTGAAACTTTGCCCATTTCACTTTCCCCCCTTGCCCCAAGAATTTGCAGCCAAATTTTGAGTTTCGAGCCAGAATTCCCTATCCTTGCCTTTTTCCTCCATTGCAAGCCTAATCCATTCCCTAGAGAGAGATGAAGAGGAGAAAGATACTTGGAATAGAAGTTGGAGGTTGGTGAAAAGGATCCCAAACCAGGTTCGATAAGCATTCGTCGATCTCATTATAAGTAACTTTTTGAGATTAATAAAAAGGAATACTTTTTTTGTCCCAGATATGATGTGTTCAATATTTATGTTTGATTTATATTTGATTACGACATCTAACCCACTAATTCATATATAAGATGAATTTTCTTAGTTATTGGTTTGTCTATTTATGAATGCAATTCAGCCTTGGGAGGAGACTTGTAGTTGAGGAACAACCAAACACAAAAGGATCGACACTGAATGTGAAGTTTAAGGTACAATTATCAGATATTTTTACCTTGTGTTCGATGCATGAATGTGGGGTGTATTTGGGGTAGTTGTTAAAGAGTAGGAGACTTTATATGGTTAGATATACCTACATGTTGAACCCTAGTGTATTCCATAAGGGGGTTTCCGCTATAGCATAATTGGTGACCATACTGGGGAAGCCTCTAGGGTTTTTAGGGGATATCGTTTTGGGTGTTTTAATTGGTTTTGATTACCTTTTTTATTTTTCTATAAGTTGTTGTGTCTTTAATGGATTCTGGTCTAACATATCAGTACTCCCTGCCTTGTCAACCTTGACTATTAGTTGTATTTTTGATAAGTTACAGAGGTGTATGAGGCCTACATTGGGTCTGCATGCATATATACGCTCCCTACCTTTGAGTAGTCTGCGTAAATATGTAGGTTGCTTAAGTGTCAGTAGCGTGCCTGAGTCAAGAAAGTATTTATTCAAGAAGTGGCGGTCAACATCTTCCCTTATTGAATTCATACTTCTCAGGGGTTTTCTTGATCTAGTCCTGGTCTCTGTTGTTACAGTCTTTAGCCTATATTTGACGTTAGTTAGCTTATTTCTTTATCAAGATTTATTGTGTTTTCTTAGTAAGTGTTTGAGACGAGTTTGTGAGTATTTTCTAATCGGTCTGTTTAGGATGTTCGATGACTCCTTATTGTCCGCAGTAGAAAATAAGTCAATTTTTGGTCTCAACTTTTCGTGGCTTTTTCACTTTGACTTTATTTAGAAGAAAAAAAAAATAAGTTATTTCAAGTTTCTTATATTGAAGGATAAGAAAAAAAAAAAATATTTCATTTCTTTGTTTGGTAAGTAGTTAGGTTAGTTGTCTTTGCTTATAAGGAGAAAGAGTGTTTTCTTAATTTCTTTACTGAATGCTTAGAACACTTAAGTAGCTCATAGTCGAGAGAAATCTTGTTTTTTGTTTTTCTTTTAAAATATCTTATAAAAAGTAGTTACGAAAAGTTGGTTAAAGAGTGTAAATTTACAAATCTTTATTTGTCAAAAAGAAGTAGTTTGCTTTCAGTTTCATTTAATGCTCTTCTCTTTTGTCTCTTAAAATACACCACTAGTTTCATTTACGTTTCCTTGAATTTAAGACAAACCAATCAAAGTTAATGCTTAATTAAAATTTATTAGACTTTATGTTTGTAGGGTCCATCAACTAGTCTAGGGTAGAGCTTTGGTTTAGGTTGGAGAGGAAACTCTTCAAGGCTATAAAAAAAACATACGAGTCTGTGCTAAGGAGTGTAAAAAGTCCAATAAATGTGAAAGTTATCCCAGAAACCTATCTAACACACGGGATAAACACAAGGTCGTGTGCAGAAAGGTAGCGGAGATAACCCATCCAAAGGCAGACCAAACGTAGTGGGGAACACATATAGAGGACTTTTCTTGGGATTCTCTTGATCTCATTTTCCACAGAGCTTCATGGGTCTCAAATCCATTCGAGGTCCTTAGCCATCTTCCATAACACTTTCTTTCGATACCATCAATAGGTTTTGAGCTTGATACCCTGCTCATTGTGGTCCACTCAACTATCGACTGTACCCGCCTAGTGATTGTTCACGCGCTGGAAACCTAGTTGCCTTTATTTTAGTGACTTACATAGGTGACTTCGGGGGTATACCATAGTACCTATGACATACATCGAGCCATGTTTTGAAGAGTATACCCAGAGGGTGTTTTCGTATTCAAGTTGCACTTTCACTGGTAAGTTTCTCTAGTGTTGGTTGGTGTAGCTGTTCTTCCAACTATGTAGTGGTTTGATTGATTTATCTCATAGGAAATCTTTCTAGTGTGTGTTGGTTTTAAAAATTAGTAAAATCCCTAGTGTTTCATTGATCTTATCACAAAGTGGAAGATCAAGAGATCCACTGGTCGCGAAGGCTTAAGGGCTTGTCGTCGGTTGAATTGTAGCCACCCCCACCACCGCGAAGGAAAAGACTTGACCATCAAGGGTCATTTGACATTATCAGGCCACAGGAAACTGTACCCAAGCCATCCCTAAGAGAATAAATATTGCATCTAGACAATCCTACTGTTTCTGACCATCAAACAAAATCTCTCGGGCCATATAACCCTCTAATCACTCACTTTTCGGTTCCCGTCATGGTACAAGTTGTCCCTCCAAGGGTAACTCATCGCGAGAAAAAAATAGTCTTGCAAGCAGCGATGGAAGAAAATGATGCTACTTCATCAGGGAGTCCTCACACTCCCTCTACTACTGCCACTACAAGGGGTGTTCTGACTCCTAACCCACCTTCATCGGTCTGGACCACCATGGTCTCGACCGCCTCTACTTCGGGAAGTGGTCAGATTCCTTCTATGGCAATGATCACTGCTCTGTTCACCCAAAGTGTGGCAGGCCCTATGTTCTCACATGGGATTCTTAGCTTTGATATGAACTCTGTCATGTCCTACTCCACCATACAGACCTTGGGTTTGGGGGAAGGGATCTCTAATGCTCCTCTACAAGGTTCCATGGGGGGCACCTCAACCCCCTATAATGCTTTCTCTTATAGTGGGGGTCATATAACTTCATCATCCCCCTCACTAGGAGGTTCTCCCTAGCATCCTGCCTGGCCGAAAATGAACTACAACTTGTTTGGAGCAGGTATTCAAGGACTTTATTCCAACACCATGCCAGTGGGTTCTTTATTGTTATCTTTATTTAGCGCATTTTGTAACAACGCGTTCTCATCAACTGTTGTCTCAGCTGGGGGAAACCTTGGTTTTGGATCACAAAATCCTATGCAAGGTACTATTCCTACATAGGGGGGAAACACCTCTCAAGGACCTTGGAATCCCTGGTAGGGATCAATCCCCTCTTCAGGGATTTCGACCGGGGGCAACCCCTTCCATGGACAATGGAAACTCAAGCAAGGCTTAGTACCTATGCCCATCATATTGGCAGGGGGAAACCCTTTCCAGAACTATTTTAACACAACGTTGGGAGCAATCCCTTCTTAGCCCTCAATGTCCAATTATGGGAGTCAGTAGATGATGTCTCAACAAGAGAAGTACCCGTACGCTAGCCAAGGCCATGGTTATTACCAAAACCCTGGTTAGCAGCCTAACTTTTCCTAGAAACCTGGTGCTATCCAAATTCTAGGCTCCTTTCCTCCTGTATATACTCAACAGCCCAAGCTACCTTTTCTGTAAACGTTGCATTTGCAAGACTTGTCAAGATTGTTAAATGACCCAATCTGTCACGATCTGCATTGACCTCCTATGCTGACCAAGTTTCCGTCGGACATTCCAAAGTTCAAAGGTAAGCCTAACAAAGATCCAGGCGATCATGTGACCACCTTTCACCTATGGTGCTCATCCAACTCATTGAGATATGACTATGTGCAGTTGTGTCTGTTTCAATGCACTCTTACCAAGAGTGCAATGAAATGGTACATCGAGCTCGACCGCTCAAGATACTCTACTTTTGGCAAATTGGCAATGGTGTTTCTAAGCCATTTTTCAATCACCTATGATATACGATGTTGACACTGAGTTGCTGGCCAACTTTGACCAAACAAAGGCTGACCATATCTCATATCACATTCGAGAATGGTGGCATTGGAAGAGTTTGATAAAAGTACTAGTTCCACCAGCATTCCTGCCGGAGTGGTTCCTTAAGTCTTTGGTACCCCAGTTATCTAAAGATGTAGCAAAATCGGGAGTTCTTTCCGAGGAAGAAGCGATAATGAGAGCTCAACAGCTAGAAATTATATAATCTCAGTCTAGTTTACATTATGAAGTTTTTCCAGATGTGCCACGGTCCATTCTTGACAAGACCAGAAAGAAGTCTAGACCACATGTCAATGGTATCATTGGTTCATCACAAACCAAGCCCACTGATCATCTTTCGAATCAATTGCAACAGTTGTCGATACAACAGACAACGGCCAACCAAACCACTAGTTCGGTTGCCCCCCCTACTCAAACGTCGGATGTACACAGTGTGCAATTGACAAACCCGAAGGCCAACCAATAGGCTGACAGAAAGAAGAAACAACGAAATAAGGGTAAGGGGAATAAGAAACCCACCAATAATGTTGGCAGGGGAAACACAGAAAAAATAAATTTGAAGTATTTGTGTAATCCTTGCACAAAATACCATTCAACTCACATGTTCCCACGGCTTGCGTAGGCCCAAAAGTTATAGGTGCAGCAAGATCCTGTTGTGTTAACGAACCCATTTCCACATGGGAAAAATTTAACTCAATCCTCTATGAACGTGGATGGGGGCAGTCAGGGACCCCCCTTCGTCATCTAGTAATCCTTCGACCTCAAATGTTTATATGTTGAAAATTGATGCCCATATAGTGACTAGGACACATGATTACTGAATGCTAAACACTTTTGAGAAGGGTAAAGAAGCCGAAAACTCATATGTTCCTCTCCAGATCAATAAGACGTTGGGAGAAACAATGAAACAAATCCTAAAAGGGGTTTTCAAGAAAGCTTCCCACAATCTAAATGCGAGGGCCACCCAGAACTATTCTATGGTGGAGGATTTGTCACAAACCCCTTGTGCAATTTCTTCTTTGGAGGTCCTATAGAGATATCCTTCACAGAGAAAGGCTCAGTTAGCTACCTTAGGATCTATTGAGACTTGTAATATGGGAACAATCATTCTTGATACGACCGACTTGAAACCTTGTCTCCCATACAACGTCACGTTTCAGATTGTAGTGGCTTACACCATGAAATATTTTACCCAGAACATTTTCCACATGGTGGTTGATAAGGGTGCCTCGACATGCATGATGTCATTGGCATGTTGGAAGGCCATTGGCCAACCCATTTTTTCTCCTTCACCTACTCTTCCTACCACTTTCGATGTTCATTCATTCAGACCACATGGAATCATTCCTTCTTTCGTCATGCAGATAGGAGGAAAGACCATGTGCGTTGAAGTTGAAGTAGTCGATGTTCCTATAGAATACAATCTCTTTTTAGGAAATAGTTGGACCTATGCTATGCATGCAGTGGTCGCCACAATTTTCTAGGTCTTGTTGTTTGCACACGAGGCTTGGATTGTGTCCATTGATCAATTGTCTTTCTCTCATATTGACCCTTCATCGAGAGCATCCATGGTCCTGATGATTGATAATCCACTACCCGACGTCGTCAATATAGGGCTTGGTTTGTGCCCACCTTTGATGGGTACTTTCAATTACATTCCTCTGTCTGACAATGTCATGTTCATATCGGCTGTCCCCGACCAGCCTAAGGCTGAAATATTTCAAGTATCTTCATTCCGTACGACTTAATTTAATGATCTATGGACTCTTACTTCCCCATTGGCCACGAAGGAAGGGAGAGGGAATCATGGCATGGCCATGCCTTTGTTCGTGACAGAGGTTGCATACTCTATAGTCTAGAAAGCTTCCATCGACCCCGATCCAACTCCCACACAGGAGTTAGATCTAGTTTTTTAGCCTACCTAGGCTCAAGGTTCGCTCGCCACTACCGATTCTTTAGAATTGGTCTTGCCCTATGATGAGGTGGTTATAGAGGCATTGACTAGTCCAGGCAAACCCTGGGATGATCTCCATCACAACTCTTATTTTCTCCCAGAGTTAGGAAGAATTGAGGTCGGTGAATTCGTGTTGACTATGACTGGAGATAGGTCTTGTCCTATCAATCCTTTGGCTACGCACGCATTTTACACTGAAGGTTATATGGAAACCATCACTAAAATTATACATATCGATATCTCTAGAACCCCTGACGTCATGGTGAATTTCTTCATTGGAGTGGACTTCTCCCCCAAGGATATTTGAATATACACTAAATTATTTAAAGAATTTCGCAACGTTTTTTCCTAGTCTTACGAGGAAATGCCAGGCATTGATCCAAGAATCGTCGAACATGAAATAATGAATTACCCTGACACCAAGACGTACCAGCAGAAGATTTGTCCAGTTAATCCTTGGAAAGAAATAACTATTAAGGCCAAAGTAGAGAAATTACTCAAAGTTGGTTTCATCTACCCCATTTGGTTGACTCAATGGGTGTCAAATCTCATTTCGGTCAAGAAAAAGTAGAGAACGATTCACCTATGTAAGAACTTCCATGATTTGAATAAGGCTTGTCCAAAGGATAATTTCCCCACCCCATTCATTGACCAGGTCGTCGATGAATGTGCAGGTTATGAGGTCTTTTATTTCATGGATGGTTTTTTGGGATACAATAAAATACAGATTAAGCCCAAATACCAACATAAAACAACTTTTATCTATCCATGGGGTACATTTTCTTAACGGAAGATTCCTTTTTGCCTAAAGAACATTGGAGCCACATTTTAGGGGGCAAGGTCTTTTTATTTCCATGATTTGAAACACATAGTCGAGGCCTATCTCAATGATTTAGAATCATGATATTGTAAGAGAGTTGATCATACCATGCACCTCTGACTTATCTTTCAATGATGTCGCTACTATCAGATTTGCTTGAATCCTAACAAATGCAGTTTTTGAGTGATTTCGGGTCACCTTTTAGGTTTAATAGTTTAAACAATAGGGATCATGGTCAATCCTATAAAGGTTGAGGCAATATTTCAATTGCCTCCCCCGTGCACAGTTCCTCAACTTCAGAGTTTACAAGGAAACGCCAATTTTCTTTGGCGTTTTATCACAAACTATGCCGATATCACTAAAGGGTTTATGCGTTTACTAAAGAAGGGTGTCCCTTTCCATTGGGACAAATCTGCTCAAGGCTCATTTGAAGCGTTGAAATGTGCTCTCACATCTATCCCTCTACTTCGACCACCCAATTATAATAAAGATTTCTTATTATATTTGGTCACGATAGAGTCGACCATTGGTATGGTCTTGATTCAAGAGGACGATCTACTTGAAGAACATGTGATTTATTACCTAAGCCAAGGCCTGGTTGGACTAGAACTCAACTAATCCCACATTGAAAAGCTTGTGTTGGAAGCAGTTCATGCTCCCCAACGATTCCGTCATTATATCTTGTTTCGCAAGACCACGGTCATTTTCACTGTGAATATGTTCCAATACATGTTGACACGACTTGTAATCGATGAAAATATCAGTAGATGGATTGTTATCCTCCAGGAATTTGACTTGGATTTTTTTTCTGCAAAATCTAAGAATTCATTGGTCTTTGCGAAACTTATCTCGGAACTTTCGGTTGGGTGAGGCGATGTTACACCCGAAGAATCATCGATTACAGGAGATCGTTTTCTGATTTCATCTTCGGACCCCTGGTATGGAGATATACTATTCTATCTCTAGTCATTGAATTGCCTCGCCTCTGCTTGTCATGATGAGAATCGACGTATACCCCATCAGGAAAAAAACTGTCTCATACTCAAGGACACTTTGTATCGTCGAGGTGTAGATTGCATACTTCATCGGTGTCTCACTCATGAAGAAGTGGAGCTCGTTATTAATTACTACCACACTGGATCATGTGGTGGTCATTTTTCTGGGTTGGAAACAACCTAAGATATTCTACGATACGATTAATTTTGGCTGTCGTTAATCAAGGATTTTGTTGAATCAGTTAAGAAGTGTCACCCATGTAAGATCTTCTCTCAGAAGATGAGGGAAAACCCCACTCCTATGTTTCCCTTCATTACATTTGGCCCCTTCACTAAGTGGGGGATTGATTATACTACATGCCATCCCCCTTCAGCTAGGGGGAACCATTATATTATCGTAGCATTATACTAATTCACCAAGTGGATCGAAGCTATGCCAACGTTCAAAGATAATGGTGAGACAACAACTCTCTTTTTGTTCAACCAGATAATAGCAAGGTTCGACATCCCGAGGGAGATTGTCACTGACCATGGTAGTCACTTTAAGAACAAAATGATGTCTGAGTTAACATCAAATCTTGGGCTGAGGCAAGAACATTTATCACCCTACTACCCACAAGCGAATGGTCAGGTAGAATCTATGAATAAGTCCCTCAACACTATTTTGCAACGAACTATCAATTCGGCCAAGTCAAATTGGCATTTGATGTTGCACTCAACATTGTGCACCTACCGAACATCTATAAAGACTGCAAACTATTGGCACAGGGGCATACCCAAGGTTCAACGCTACAAGAGAGCACCAAAAAAACCCTAACTACCTACCCTTTTGGCAACACCTGTGAAGCAGATGAAGTCTCACCCGAGGTAGACGCAGGGGTGGTTGTAGGACTCTAATGTCTGCAACCTTAGCTAGGACACAGATATGTGATTGTAACACCTTAACAGAGCACTTAACATTTATAGATCATTAGTATTTAACCTTAATTTATAGTGCAGATAAACCCTAACAACAGATCAGTGCAATAGTCTACAAGATATAATATGCCCAAGCACTTAGCACATTGTTGGCAACAGTGATATAATTACTATTGTTTATAAGCTGCCTACACGGGACCTCTAAATTTTCATTACTCGTCATCAACATTGTCACTAAATGACACTTGTCTCTTATCTCATTTTACATATCTTCATTTCGATTTTTGTTTTCATGACTATAAGCATGAAAACTCGCAGCTGGAATTGACACTTTGTTTCGATTTTTTATTAAAGGAAAACTATTCATATGGTCTATTATCGAATTGTCATATTTTTGCTATGAACATGATTGTTCTCCTTGTTTATAACTCCTTGGTTCTAAATGTGCCTTGGTTACATAAGTGAAATACCTCCATTCATTAATATTCAATTGATATTATTGGAGTTTTGATTCATAAAACTTTTAATTATTCAATTTTTATTTGATACACTTACCTTTGTAATCAAGCCATGAATGTGCGTACTATGGTTTTCCAAGTGCTCAAATCCTCATATGTACCCATGCCAAGGTGTCATATGAAATAAAACATCCCATTACTCTTCTGTATGGTCTAGGGCTTCACAATTTCATTCCCACGCATGGTGATTAACGCCTTTGCCTACCGTTTGAACTGTCATAGCATTGTTTTTTTGAAGCTTGGGGCTATGGCTCTGTGGATTTTTATCAAACCCTACCTGTAGGTTCTGTGTTGATTCCCTCTTGTTCGCCTTGGATCCTATGGTAAGGATCGAGCCCATTGGCATCCAAACCTTGTTATCATATGATAATTCCAGGGATGATTTAGAAAGGAACGTTTGGAGCTTGTTCATTGAAACATTTAAGGGTTTCAATCTAAAATTTTCCCAAGAGTTCGCATTGACCTTCGATGGCTACAGAGAAAAGATAGGTGATGTCCAGCTAGAGGTAACTAAAGATTTTTTAAGCCAAGCCACGGGTTTACCAGCTGTTTGGCAAAAATGGTTCAAGAACGCAAAAGTTGAAGAGGTCCACTGGACTTTCATGTTCACCTCACGGACAATTACTAGTTGCAATCGAGGTATGCCAGTCTCATTCTTAAAACCTAGGTGGCATGATCTACTTGCTATTGTGAAACAATTCATTACGTGTGAAGGAAGATTTGGGTTAGTTTTCCTGTATCATCTGTGATTTCTTATGAGTTTCATTGGCTTCCCGTTAAATATGCCATACTTCCTGCTTAGAAGTCTGTACAAGATGGGTAAATGATTTAGGAGGCAGAGGTCTGATTCGAGTTTATTTCACCAGGGGATTATAAAAATTATCCTTTTTCACTAGTTGCAATTACAAAATGATTGTTGGGATTCTTTTTTTTTACAAAATGGCTTTGGCAATACTGAGTTGGGACAGGTTGATAAGCCTATTGTCATAGAAACCCTTGTGAAACCTACCTCTTCTTCTCCACCACTCATGCCCTGTGATCTTGCCCTTGATATTGAACTCTCGACCTACCCTAATGTTACTCAACTAGACAATCAACTGGGTTCGCACCCAAAGAGTTGCACTAAAACTGTTAAAAAACCCACAGGGAAGAAGCTAAAGGGAAGCGTCGATGTTAATTACAAAAATAAAAGGGTTGGTCGTTTGATTTCACAATGTGCTCGAAATAAATTAAAACCCTATGCAGACACAAAAAACACAATTGAGGTAAGTGAAGACTCAGATTCAGAAATTGAAAGGTTTTTGGATGAAGAAGACCCCATGTCATACGGGCCCTATCCTGACACACCCTATGACTATGTAAACAACCTACTTCCATGTCTAAAAGGAAAACCAGAATTCTCGGGAATTCGACTCTATGATAAACCTACCTTTTGCATGGACGATTCTACAACCCTTAATGTTGTCAGTGTCAATCCATAGTCCCTACAGCCACAGTGTGATGAATGTCGATCCTGGATTGGCGGGTATTATACGGATGTGCCTTTACTACAGTCCCGGCTTAAATCTTTAAAAGACCAAGTGGATTCGTTGACAAACGAGAATAGTAGAATCCAATCCATAACTCAAGCAAAGGAGAAACGCCTAAAAACTATAGGATCTGTCATTTTTAAGAATGTAGAGGCAGCAACAGCAATCGTAAACTCCAACATTGCTTGATATGTTTTAATCCCATGATTTGAGGTATGATCTTTTGGATTTTAGTATGATTTTGTCATTCTCAAGTTAGGATATATGATTTGATTGAATAGATTACCTTTCTTTAAAGATTTGTTTGTTTTGTTTGTTGAATAAAATACCATTGTAGTTGTAATTATAACTAGCTACAGAATCGTAAGATTCTGTAGCCAGTTAGAACAATTTGAATTGCTTGATTTGACAATTTAAGACATATCTAAAATCTTCCCATTTTCATTTGTTTTCAGGAACCCATGATTTCCAAGGAGATATGAAGCACTGTTGAGATCTTCTAGCCATATGAACTTTATGTTTTTAGTAATAGATTAGGCTGTTGATATTTTTATTCAGTAAAATCAAGGTGGTTGCATCCCCCACATTTTTGGAACAGATTTGATATTATCAACAGGAAAAATTTTGTTCCTGGAACCTATATAAGCATGTTATTTTGTAAACATGGCATCATCTCTGCATCGGGAAAAACTATGGATTTCTCATTTACAGACTTGGATGAAATATAATACTCGTCACAACTTTAGCTTCTCCGTATTGTGTTTTTATTCAAGTCATGTTTATTTCAATTTGTAATATATTATGATTTCTTTCACTATCATGGTTTACTACAAGTTGATGGAATAAAAGTTTATATGTTATCCATGTTTCATGTTCCAGATTTAACATACAGTAATCATTCGTTCAATTTGAATTAAGAGGTTTATCTCTAATTTCGATCAAACGTTTATACGCAAGTTCTGACAACAAAGTTTTTCTTAATGTGGCTTCTTGTAAAATTATGAGATTGTTGTGATCATATCTCTTATATGTTATATCATTCAAATTCCACCATTACTGCTTCACATTTATTAGAAGCAAAATGTAGGATCTGCTGCAGGTTTACCTCGTCAGACAAGGAGACTGGATGCTACACATTGAATAGATATTGGATGCGATAACAGGTTAGCCTGTTATTTAATTTCATTAGTATAGTAGTTATAGAAGTTCCCTATAGTTAAAACACTTTTTATCATCTGTTATTTCTTTCATTTAATTAGACAGTTTGATATTCAATATCTTTTATATAAACATTATAAGAAGACAAATCAAAAATATTTGATAATAGTTTTATTGTTGTTTGAAAAATCAATTTACATTCGATTTTCACGGATTTAGATTAAAATTCGTATTTTGTATATATTATATATATCTTAGAATTAGAATTATTTATATGTTTGGTACATATGATAAGTAGATTTATTTTATAAATATTAGTTAGTTAAACTGTAATATATATTAGATCTATATATAGTTTTTAGCGATTGTTATTCATCAAGTTATTGCACTTTCTTTAGTTTTGTTTTTTCGATTTCTTTAGGACTTAGATCGGCCAACAGAGCCGCTAAACCCATCAAAGTGGATTATTCCAAACAGCTTGGGTTAATTAGACAACCCTGGACCAGATTCACTCCTCCAGTTGATGAGCAGTCAATTTCACCCATCAACAAATTGCGCTAGAAGGAGGGCCTGAAAAATATTAATTGCACGAGGAGGTCTTAAGACTCCTCCCCCACCTACCTGCTCACCTATAGTAACTAGAAGTCACTCAGATGAAAACATTTTCCCACAAGTAGCAACCACATCAAACGACGATCTACGGATCACAGTTGAACCAGTAACTCCAAATCCTACGAGTGGTGACTTACAAGAGATTGTTTGGCAATCTCTCATAAGAACACACAGTGCCTTAGCCCATATAAGACAACCAAACCGACCTTTTAATCAACCATTATAATTCTCTGATATTAGATAACAACTTGGAGGTACCGACCTTACCTTAAACCCTATAGATCCAATCCTCACTCCTGCAGTAGGAGGATCTGGTATACCACCATCACCACTTCCTTCATCTCCTTCTTCTTCTGGAGAAGAATCCCTTGACGAAGGTAGTTCCTCATCCCAGCCTTCGACACCACCCACACCTATGGACAACCCAAACAATCCCGTCAGACCCTGGCTTGACCAAGATGTAGTAGCCATACCTGGGCCTCAACATCCTTTGCCCAAACACCCAGAGAAATGGCTCCCTAAGTTTGACCCGGACTCCAAACAGATCGTTGAATATCACATCAAAAAGTTTATGTTAGCCATTAGACTATGTAGTGTTGAGAACGAAGACGTAGTCTTTATATTGTTTCCCTACACCTTTGAAGCCAATGCCTCTACTTGGTACTTTTCCCAACAGCCCCACACCATCGTGTCATGGGAGAAATTTGAATCCTGTTTCCTTGAGAAGTTCGGAGATGACAAGTCTCCTGAATTTCTAGTTATGGAGCTTTCTAGTATGAAAATGAACCCCAAAGAAAACATCAAAGACTTTAATCAAAGGCTCTTAACACTAAAGAACCGAATCCCCACAGATTCGATGCCTGCCGAGAATCTTATAGTCACATACTACACAAAAGAATTACATCAAAACATATCCATTTGGGTAAAGAGATCCAAGAAAGACACGTTGTTAGAAGCCTTTGAAGAGGCCAGTCAGATCGAGAAAGACATTCTAAGTTTAAAATACACTAATAGAAACGACATAGAGACTAGTTCATCTTCCAAAAAGAAAATCAAAATCCTCCCTAGACCTTCCAAAAACAAAGCTCAACCTGAGAATTCAGATTTAGAAAACTTACAGAAAGTCGTTTAGAAATTGTCCAACCAAATTATAGATTTGAAAAGGTCAGCTGAAGAAGATTCTTCGAGCAAAGCGCCCTACAAACCCCCTTTTAGGAAGCCTTTTCCCACCAACCAACCTAATTAGAATACTGAAGGCGTAAATCTAGAAAGCCTACAATTTGCTATTCAAACGATCTGAGAAGCACACGATAACTTGATTCCTCCCAAGATTCCTGAAGAAGTAGTTGAACAAGAGACAGTAGAAGAAGATGAATCTTCTTCGAATATTTTTGGACATTTTTCGGATAGCATTTTCAAGCTAATTTTGAAACAATGCACCCTTACAATGCTAGGAGCAAGACAACAAATAAGCCTTCTTCTGAAATCACTACGACTTTGTCTAAAAAATAGTCTAAATCACCTGAGACTAAACAGAATTCAGTAAACCCAATTTTAGATTATGATTTGATTGAAGATCTAAAAAATCTTAGGGCTAATATCTCGGTTTACAAATTATTAAAATTCCCTTTTCTTCTGCAAAAAATGTTGCAGAATATTGCAGAGAACAATCCGAACAACAACAAAGGTGTTCAAAACAGCCCCAAGATTCCTCATAAGGCCTCTGCCAAAACTACATCTAACCCTCATGATAAAAGAGACCTTCCTATAAAAAATCTAACAAATGTAGATAAACCAGTTTTAGAGGCTGCGAGTAAAAAGCAACAAGCTTCCACTGTTAATACTCGCAGAAATGTCCCTCATTTTTTGTTAACTTTTGAAATTTTCAATAGGAATTTACATAACTGCATGGTAGATTTAGGTGTGTCATCTAATGTAATGCCTTGGTATGTTTAGAAAAAGATTAATGCCGAAGTTCAATCATCCAGCTTGAAAATTATCCAGCTTTATCAAACTATTGTTAAAGTGATAGGCGAATTAAGAAATGTGCTTATAAGATTGTCGTCTAATCCTAAAGTTCGTCAAGTGATTGATATTATTGTTGTAGATATACCAGAAGTTTATGGTTTGTTTTTTAGTAGAGACTGGTTAGAACAATTACACGGCTATTTTGCAATGGATTGGTCTCGCTTGTGGCTACCCAAGAATGGAAAGCCCAAGATAATCAAGGTAAATTGTGAACGTTATATGAAGTTCATGGTGACTAATTTAAATGATCCCAATGAGCCATTCACTCCTTCTACCGATTCACCCGAAATACAGAGGATGGATACTTTTTTCATTAGTTTCATGGCTAAAACTTCTACTATCACTAACCCGGAACAACAGTCTAAAATTTTGACATATACGCAGCCAAAAACTTCTTCTTAGTGGTCACATGCAACCGACGAAAATCAAATATGGTCTTTGTACTTTGATGGGTCAAAATCTAAGGAAGGAGCTGGTGCAGGTCGTGTGCTCATCGACCCTGCAGGTCATAAGACTCTGATTGCCTACCGGTTAGAATTCGAATGTATGAACAACATGGACGAATATGAGGCACTCCTGCAAGGCCTTAGAAAAGCATTAGATATGAACATTCAAAATTTGACTGTCTTTGGTGATTCGTAAATCATGGTTAGATAGG
This sequence comes from Picea glauca, assembly GCA_000966675.3. Lineage (NCBI taxonomy): Eukaryota > Viridiplantae > Streptophyta > Pinopsida > Pinales > Pinaceae > Picea > Picea glauca. Next base: position 350,762 of record JZKD02S0403961.1, on the reverse strand, counting down.
TAAAAAATTATATCCACTATTTATCTCCGCACCTTAAAAGATATCAAACTGAGGTATGGAATTTGAAGAACAAGTTTTCCGCATTTAACATAAATTCTATCCCTAGATTGAATAAGTCAGAAGCTGATTTGTTAGCTAACATCGCTTCAAAACTTTTTTCTGCAGAAGGCTTATCTCCGAATGCATTTTCCGTCAAACTGTTGTTCAGACTGTCCGTCCCAGACAACATCACGAATTGGAGAGTCTTCGATGACGATCAACAGATCATAAGTTTTCTGCATATGGAAGAAACGTTCTAGGGCGCAGTGATCGACGAAGGTACCCATGATGAAAATCTTCACGACTTTATGGTAATACCAGATCCGAGATCTCTAGAATCTTCATCAAACATGGTAAACTCTATCCCAAAATCTGTAGTTAGATTAGAAAAAATTTATGATCTTCACGACAAGTTCAGAAAATTAGTGAACTGTAAAATGAATAGTTCCTCTTTGACGCATGAAAAATTAAATTTGGGAACTAAAGACAACCCACAGTGCATTAATTTAGGGTTGGGGTGTTTTGAGCAAGAAAAAGTAGCATTTATTAAGTTGTTTAAGGAATTCAAAGATGTTTTTGCTTGGACGTAAGATGACCTAAAAAACTTTGATCCTAACATCATACAACATGTTATTCCTATGAAACCTCAAACCCAACCTTTTCAAAAAAAGGTAAGGAAAATGCACCCAAAACTCGAACCAATGGTCAAGAAGGAATTAAACAAACTCCTAAATGCTAAGATAATTTTCCCAGTTAGGCACACACAATGGGTCTCTAATATTGTCCCTGTCAGAAAGAAGAGTGGTGAAATACGACTATGTGTCGATTTATGAAATCTTAACCAAGCGTCTGATAAAGACAACTACCCTGTCCCTCCCATGGAATAGATCCTTCAACAGGTATCTGGTTCTGAAAGAGTATCCTTGTTGGATGGTTTTTCAGGGTACAACCAAGTCCTTATGTCTCCTCTAGACCAACTCAAAACCACCTTTCTCACTCCATGGGGCACGTACGCTTATAGAAAGATGCCCTTTGGACTCATAAACACCGGTGCCACTTTCCAGAGAGCGATGGACATCGCTTTTCGAGGCTTAATCAATCAATCTATGGTAGTTTACCTAGATGACGTCACTGTCTTTTCGAAAAATAAACAAGATCATATAGGTCATTTAAGATTCGTTCTACAGCGATGTCGTAAGTACGACATTTCTTTGAATCCTAAAAAATCTATCTTCGCAGTAGAACAAGGTAAGCTCCTCGAATTCATTGTGTCGAGCGAAGGGATAATTATCAACCCTGAAATAACTCAAGTCATTTCGAAACTACCCCCTATCTCTTCAAAAAAGTCCATGAAATCTTTCTTAGGTTAGATAAACTTTGTTAGGAGATTCGTCCCAAGCTTTTCAAAAATGGTGAGACCATTACAAAACTTAATAAAAAAGAATGTATAGTACCATTGGGGACCTTTAGAAAGCCAGGTTTTTGATTCGATAAAAAAGGCCATAATAGACGCTCCTTCTCTAATGAACCTCGACTTTTCGCAAGACTTCACCCTCTACACGTTTTCCTCTGACCGATCCTACGTTGTCGTCCTAACTCAAAAGAACATTGAAAACAACGAGGTCCCAATCGCCTTTATGAGTTCAGCCTTCAAGGGGGCGGAACTTAATTACCCAGCAGTATATCAACAAGCCTATGTTGTTTTCAAAGAAGTAAAACACTTCCGATCTTATCTATTGAAATCTAGGACGAAAATCATTGTCCCTTACCCGACTGTCAGAAATCTGTTAGTATAGAAAGAACTAGGCAAAAAAAGGGAAAACTTGGTCACATCCTTGCAAGAGTATAACATAGAAATCACCCGAGCACAAATAGTAAGAGGCCAAGGTTTATGCAAGTTGATCACTGATTCAGATATAGGATAGCAAGAGGAAAATGATATGTTAAATCCAGGATAGCACTATCAAAATCAAATCTGTTGTGCACAAAACCCTGTTAGTCCCTGGCACGATGACATAAAATTTTGTCGTATACACAGATCATCTCCCCGTCACCTTGATCCCACAAGAAGGAGAGAACTAAGATTAAAATATTCTTCTTTTAAGTTGATTAATGGTATTTTGTTTCATCAAAATTTTGATGGAGTACTAATGCGCTATCTTGAGAAAGATGAAGCAGAAAAAGTCTTATTGGAGTTACATGCAGGAGAAGTTGGTGGGCATTTTGGTGGATACACCACTGCCCATAAAGTATTAAGAGCAGGTTATTACTAGCCTACCCTTTTGAAAGACACCCATGCTTTATGTCGCAAGTGTGTGATTTGTCAAAAAGAATCCGGACAGATACAGAAACCAACTTTCCCTTTGCAACCAGTTTCAGTAGACTCCCCTTTTCAGCAGTGGGGTCTGGATATTATAGGCCCAATCAATCCGCCATACTCATAGCAGCATAAATATATCATAACATCCATAGATTACTTCATCAAGTGGTCCGAGGCTGCCCCATTAAAAGCTGTAAATACCAGTCAGGTAATATCCTTCCTGAATTCAAATATTATTACTCGTTTTGGTATCCCTGAATGCTTGGTATTTGATAATTCTTCTTATTTTCCGTCTCTTGAAATGAGTGATTTCGCTCTAGAAAAAGGAATTAAATTAAATTATTATGTCAGATATTACCCCCAAGGCAACGATTTGGCAGAATCGACTAATAAAAATATGATCAAAATTATCAAGAGAATGATCCCCGAAAACCATAAAAATTGGAATAACGCATTGTTAAACGCAATCTGGGATGATAGAGTAACTCCTAAAGTTATTGTGGGTAACTCACCTTTATTTCTCATTTATGACAGGGAGGCGATTCTTCCACCACATGCCCTTCTTCCATCTCTGCAGTTATCGCATAAAGTACAGGAAGAGGATTGTGCCCCTTTGGAGAGTCGAATTAATGCTCTGTTAAAATTAAAAGAAGTGAAGGCTCAAGAAAAACGGAAATTGGATCAACATCAACTCATTGTTAAAAACTGGTTTGATTCCAATTCTGCCTCTGACATAAATTTTGAGGTAGGTGACCTTGTCCTAAAATGGGACAAACCTCATGAGGGAAAAGGAGAGCATACAAAGTTTCAGAACTTGTGGTTGGGACCATTTTTAAATGCTGAGAAATTGGGTCCCAATTCCTTCCGATTATAGAATTTCGAAGGGCAACCAGACACCTTTCCAGTGAATGGCCAAGCTCTAAAAAGGTACTTTGCCTGATGATGCTCCCATTTGCATTGTGTAAATATTTCCTGTTTTGTTTGTTGTTTTCTTTTCTTTGCTGATTTGTTTTGATTTTTCCATTATGCTTATCGCTCTTTCTTTTTGAAACATATACCTGCATCACGGGATAGCTAAGACGAAGAGAACAGAAAAATTCCCCTCTGAAATGACTGCTGAGAGTTGTTTAAACATAAATTGTGGTATTTCTCTGAGTCTGCAACCATATTGAAGATAACTTGTTGTTTGAAAAGTGTTTCTTGATCTCAATCTGCAATTGAAGATATTCACGATCATCCATAAAAATTATTTTTATGTTGTCCCTGCTCCTTAGGAGAACAACTCAGAGATGTCTCCTTGCTCTTGAAATTCAGTTTTATTAATAAACTATTTCCAGATCTTAATTAAGGATAGTTAAGAAATTTCTTCAAGGTCTGTGGCTTACTAAGATGTGTTCAAATACTAGAATTTTCAGTGTCACCCCGCTCTATTAAATATCTCTAAAAACTAAATAAATTTCCAGAGAGCTGTGGAAAATTCTTGTAAACCCGTCGGGATACTGAACAGGTCTGTTGGCAGCGGGTAAATGCATGCATGACGCCAAGATAACTTCGTCGGGGTACTGAATAGGCCCGCTAGCAGCGAAGCAATGTCAGGTAAAAGAAAATTCTTTGATATGGATTCTTTTGACCTTAAATGTCCTTCGTTCTTATATGGAACTTCTTGGCAAGATATAGATATCAGAGTGGGTTAATTGACATCCCTGTCGAGGCTATGGACGCTTGCTGGTAGCAGTGGCCCGGTCAACAGTATTGAAGATTTTAACTTTAATATCATGGCTCTCTTTTGTTAAGATTGTCATCAGTTTTTGTCTCTTTAAAATAATAGTAGTATGAAACTAGAATGCATTACAATTATTTATGATGTTCAGACATCTTTTCGTTCATTTTCAATTTGAAGTTTTTTCTGATTATCCTAATTTGAACTCGTTCATTTGGCAGAGATAATTGCTTCTCCTAGTGTGTTGCCATTGTTGGCAGCAGTGATATAATTACTATTGTTTATAAGCTGTCTACACAAGACCTCTAAATTTTCATTACTCGTCATGATCATTGTCACTAAATGAAACTTGTCACTTATCTCTTTTTACATATCTTCCTTGCAATTTTTGTTTTCATGACTGTAAGCATGAAAACGCGCAGCTAGAATTGACACTTTGTTTCGATTTTTTATTAAAGGAAAACTGTTCATATGGTCTATTATCGAATTGTCATATTTTTGCTATGAACATGATTGTTCTCCTTGTTTATAACTCCTTGGTTCTAAACATGCCTTGGTTACATAAGTGAAAGACCTCCATTCATTAATATTCAATTGATATTATTGGAGTTTTGATTCATAAAACTTTTAATTATTCAATTTTTATTTGATACACTTACCTTTGTAATCAAACCATGAATTTGCGTACTATGGTTTTCCAAGTGTTCACATCCTCATACGTACCCATGCCAAGGTTTCATATGAAGTACAACATCCCATTGCTCTTCTGTATGGTCTTGGGCTTCATGATTTCATTCCCACGCATGGTGATTAACGCCTCTGCCTATCGTTTGAACTGTCATAGCATTTTTTTGTTGAAGCTCGGGGCTATGGCTCTATGGATTTTTACCAAACCCTACCTGTAGGTTCTATGTTGATTCCCTTCTATTCTCCATGGCTCCTATGGTAAGTATCGATCCCAATGGCATCCAAACCTTGTTATCGTATGATAACGCCAGGGATGATTTAGAAAGGAACGGTTGGCGCTTGTTCATTGAAACATTTAAGGGTTTCAATATAAGAGTTGCCCAAGATTTCGCATTGACCTTCGATGGCTGCAGAGAAAAGATAGGTGACATGCAGCTAGAGGTAACTGAAGATTTTTTAAGCCAAGCCACGGGTTTACCAGCGGTCGGGAAAGAATGGTTCAAGAATGCAAAAGTTGAAGAGGTCCCCTGGACTTTGATGTTCACCTCACGAAAAATTACTAGTTGCGACCGAGGTATGTCAGTCTCATCCTTAAAACCTAGGTGGCATGATCTACTTTCTATTGTGAAACAATTCATTACATGTGAAGGAAGATTTGGGTTAGTTTTCCTGTATCATCTGCGATTGCTTATGAGTTTCATTGGCTTCCCGTTAAATATGCCATACTTCCTGCTTAGAAGTCTGTACAAGATGGGTAAATGATTTAGGAGGCAGAGGTCTGATTCGATTTTATTTCACCATGGGCTTATAAAAATTATCCTTGTGCACTAGTTGCAATTACAAAATGATTGTTGGGATGCTTTTGTTTTACGAAATGGATTTGGTAATAGTGAGTTGGGACAAGTTGATAAGCATGTTGTCATAGAAACCCTTGTGAAACATACCGCTTCTCCTCCACCACTCCTGCCCTATGATCTTGCCTCTGATATTGAATGCTCGACCTACCCTGACGTTACTCAACCGGACAATCAACTAGGTTCGCACCCAAAGAGTTGCACTAAAACTGTTAAAAAACCCACAGGGAAGAAGCTAAAGGGCAGCGTCGATGTTAATTACAAAAATAAAAGGGTTGGTCATTTGATTTCACGATCTACTCGAAATAAATTCAAACCCTGTGCAGACACAAAAAACACAATTGAGGTAAGTGAAGACTCGGATTCAAAAATTGAAAGGTTTTTGGCCGAAGAAGACCCTGTGTCATACAGGCCCTATCCTGACACACCCTATGACTATGTAAACAACCTACCTCCATGTCTAAAAGGAAACCCAGAATTCTCGGGCATTCGACTCTGTGATAAACCTACCTTTCGCGTGGACGATTCTCCAACCCTTAATGTTGTCAGTGCCAATGCACAGTCCCTACAGCCACAGTGTGACGAATGTCGATCCTGGATCGACAGGTATTATACGGATGTGCCTTTACTATAGTCTCAGCTTAAATATTTAAAAGGCCAAGTGGATTTGTTGACAAATGAGAACAGTAGACTCCAATCCATAACTCAAGCAATGGAGAAACACCTAAAAACTACAGGATTTGTCATTTTTAAGAATGTATAGGTAGCAACAACAATCGTAAACTCCAAGATTGCTTGATATGTTTTAATCCCATGATTTGAGGTATGATCTTTTGGATTTTAGTATGATTTCGTCACTCTCAAGTTAGGATATATGATTTGATTGAGTAGATTACCTTTCTTTAAAGATTTGTTTGTTTTGTTTGTTGAATAAAATATGATTGTAGTTGTAATTATAACTAGCTACAGAATCATAAGATTCTGTAGCCAGTTAGAAAAATTTGAATGGCTTGATTTGACAATTTAAGACATATCTAAAATCTTCCCATTTTCATTTGTTTTCAAGAACCCATGATTTCCAAGGAGATATGAAGCACTGTTGAGATCTTTCAGCCATTTGAACTTTGTGTTTTTAGTAAATAGATTAGGTTGTTGATATTTTTATTCAGTAAAATCAGGGTGGTTGCATCCCCCACATTTTTGGGATAGATTTGATATTATCAACATGAAACATTTTGTTCCTGGAACCTATATAAGCATGCTATTTTGTAAACATGGCATCATCTCTTCCTAGGGAAATACTATGGATTTCTCATTTACAGACTTGGATGAAATATAATACTCGTCACAGCTTTAGCTTCTCCGTATTGTGTTTTTATTCAAGTAATGTTTATTTCAATTTGTAAATATATTATGATTGCTTTCTCTATCATGGTTTACTACAAGTTGATAGAATAAAAGTTTGTATGTTATCCATGTTTCATGTTCCAGATTTAACATACAGTAATCATTCATTCAATTTGAATTAAGAGGTTTATCTCTGATTTCGATCAAACGTTTATACGCAGTTTCTCACAGAAAAGTTTTTCTTAATGTGGCTGCTTGTAAAATTATGAGATTGTTGTGATCGTATCTCTTATATGTTATATCATTCGAATTCCACCATTACTTCTTCACATTTATTAGAAGCAAATTGTAGGATCTGTTGCAGGTTTACATCGTCAGACAAGGAGACTGGATGCTACACATTGAACAGATATTGGATGCGATAACATGTTAGTCTGTTATTTAATTTCATTAGTATAGTAGTTATAGAAGTTCCTTGTAGTTAAAACACTTTTTATCATCTGTTATTTCTTTCGTTTAATTAGACAGTTTGCTATTCGATTTCTTTTATATAAACATTATAAGAAAACAAATCAAAAAGATTTTATAATAGTTTTACTGTTGTTTGAAAAATCAATTTACATTCGATTTTCACAGATTTAGATTAAAATTCGTATTTTGTATATATTATATATATCTTAGAATTATAATTATTTATATGTATGGTACATATGATAAGTAGAGTTATTTTATAAATATTAGTTATTTAAACTGTAAATATATATTAGATCTATATATAGTTTTCAGCGATTGTTATTCATCAAGTTATTGCACTTTCTTTAGTTTTGTTTTTTCGCTTTCTTTAGGACTTAGATAGGCCAACGGAGCTGCTAAACCCATCGGAGTGGATTAATCCAAATGGATTGTGTTAATTAGACAACCTCGGACTGGATTCACTCCTCCAGTTGATGAATGGTCAATTTCACCCATCAACACACATAAAGATAGATCAGATATAGCATTCATTCACATTATTAAGCACAAAGCATAAACAGATCTATCCAACATTCATCTATTTCAAAGCGCTAAGCAATTAAACACATAAACACGTCAATACATCGCACAAAGAATAGAAACACAGGATATACATGGTTCACCCCCAACCTGGGGCTACATCCACCAACTCTTCTCTTCTTTATTATCTTCCGTCAATATTATACATGCACAGAACCACAAGATCCTACTCCGAATGGGACAGGAGATTTGTGAAAACCTCACCAGATCCTCCTTCCCTGAGCTAGGTTACAACACAAATCCTTTACACAATCCCTTACAGTCACTTCCACTTACCTCTGCAAGTTCTCAACACATCATGCACAAAGAATTTACAATTTTCACAAAGCATTTACAATTTTCACTCAACACTTAGAATTACATCCTTGCGCCCTTACTTACATCACCTAGATTTATATTTATACATTACAAAAAGGGCCTTAGCATGGGTAATCCCATGGGATGACATCCACATACCCATTACATAAGCCAAAAACCCAAAAATCCCTAAAAAGGGGCTGAGATCCTACGATCTTCGCTTCGAATTGGGCTCTTCCTTCGACAGCCTATCGAACTCCCAAAAGTAGGTCAAACATGACCAAGGATCCTAAAAAAATGTTCAAGGGCCAACATGCCCCCAACACTCATGTGTGACTCATCTTGAGTCACTCTGGTCTGGGTAGCTCTGCCTCAAAATCCTCGAACTTGGATCGAGTTTCTTTGACCTGTTGTTGCACCAAGGCCTCCTGCTCGACAAACTCTTGGATAACTACTTCGTTGATAGGTCCCTCTATGCAATGTTCAACTATAGTGATGACTTGTTACAGTTCTACTCCTCAGCCTTCAATCTCTACAAATAGTTGGCAAGCCTCATCCTAGATTGGTTGGAGCCTCTGAGTTACTTCCATGACTTTGCACTGAATGGTGTGGACTTGTTGTTGAGCAGTGTGTTGTTCTTGGGATCTCTTCATCTTATCGACTGCTGACAGGGGCTTCAACTATGCCTTTATTGTTTCTTCTTGCTACTTTTCCTCCTAGATCTATGACTCCAGTGCCTTCAATTCAATATCCTTAGTGAGTTGCTCACAAGTCTAGGCATTGTGATCACTTAGTTGTTTACATTCCATGGTGAGGGGCTTGATTATAACAACTACACTTTGAGAATTTGCTTCTCTTTGATCTTGTACATCCCAAAGAGTGTTGGGCACTGTCCATAGCTCCATATATGTGATTCTCTATTGAGGTTGTTGGATAGCTTCTGCAAGCTACGCTACTTGATGTTCTACTGGTTCTTCCATTTTTTTCTCTAAGCCTATCACAGAGAGAACTACTCTACTGGCTTCGTATTTGACTCTGAGATGCTCTACGAGAAACTTTTCTTTATCTTGCTGGATTTTTTCTTTCTCCTCTTCAAACTTTGTTTGGAGAGAAACCTTCTCTTACTGCACAGCTCAATGTTTCTCTATGAATAGTTTTTTCACTTTCTTTAGGGCCTCTATGTCTTATTCTGTTTCTTCCTGTGTGCGACGAAAGCTTTCTTTGGTCGCATCAACTAGTCTGTGTAGTTGGGTAGGCTCATCACCCAACTATGGTGCTTCTGATGGTGGGGGCGTAGTGGATACTACGCGACTGGATTGAAGGGTGTGTTGTACCCCTCTGAGTTCAACCTCGGTTATGTCGTACATATCCTCCTGCTTGGCTCTATGTTTCTGCAAGACATCTTGCAAGGCATCTTCTACAGTTGTAATGATGAAGTCGAAGTCATGGACCATGAGCACGATTTGCATCGTGGTTTTTCTCGCTCTTGACTTCTTCTGTGAGGTAGGTTTCATGGGGGAAACCTTTATTTTATTCGAGGGATCAGCCTCATCAACAAGATCCCTAGGCGGTGTTACTTTGCCTTACTTCTACTGATCATCTTTTCCATCAACTTCGTCATCACATCCTCATCCCAGTGATTCTGAAGAGGTTTCTTCTTATGTGCTGCTCAGGTTTTGTACCTCTTCAGTCTTCTTCCTTCTTCTAGTTCTAGGTGTGTCATGAGTGGCCGCTAAGTTACCAATTAGTTCAATATCATAAATTTCTACAGGGTCAGTAGGGATAAGGAGGTATGTTGACCAGTACTTAGTTATATCATCGAGGTCCTCCTTTATGAGCTTATAATATGAATGAAGCTCATCTTTATGCTCGTCTGCGTGCGCAGTGATATAAATGAAGTGTTGATCTATGTGGAACTTGATGAGAGGTATGAACCAGTGCAAGGTGTTCGACATAATGCGATGGACAACCTTGAAAGACCTCTTCAATTAGAGATAGTATGTGTGGAATACTGCGTTTGACTTCCACTATTTTCCCATATCGATCAAGTACTAGAGCGTGGTGAACTTCGCAGCAATCAGTTTGAATGACTCAATGTCCAGGAAGGTCACACCTTTCAACATCTCCCAAGAAATAAATTCTATGAGGATCAGGAGCTAGATAAAGTTGAACTCATAGCCCTGATCCTGAGCTTCACGAAAATCCAATTACAACTAGTTGACTAGGTACTTCGCCCAGTTCATCTGGAGTCCTACACATTTCCCAGTGAGGTCAACAACAAATCTTGTGACCTGTGTAGGTCTATTCTTTCTCACGATATTTCCTACGATCAGCTGGTAGGCCAGACACACAACACCATTCTGGATGGAAGCTACCTTCTAGCCTCGCATCCCCTTTTCTACATCAACATATGTTACTTTGATCCTCTATGCTAATTCTTGATCTGTATCCTTCCCTGGGTAGAAGTCCTATGGGTCAAGTCCCTGCATGCTCAATCTAGTGATCCTATGGATCAACTTTAGATCAATTGTGATGCATCGGTCTAGACATAGATAGCCATCATGGTAGCATGATATCAAGAGCTTACCACACACGTTAACATCCTGGTGTCTTCCAAAGTGTGGAATCTTCATCACATTCAAGAGGGTGGACTGCACGAGCTTCATAATCCATGGATGGGGGATTATTTTCGATTTCTTCCCCTTCATCCTAGTCAAATACTTGTAAGGAGCAAGCATGTTGTAGTTTTTGCGGTCCCCTAGGTTGAATTCGCTGAATTTTAATGTCACGATCTTATCCTGCTACATTCTAACTTCATGTATCCCCTTCAAAAGGTACGCAATAACCATAGTGTAATCAAAATCTCTTGGGACACTGTCATGAGTCACCGCACCAGCCAAAGGTGTGATGTAGTCGGCCAGGATAGTCGGGATTAACTTTGTGTTCGCCAACTCATATCGATGCTTGGTTCTTTTCTCTGTTGCAGGTCGGGATAGTCTAAATCCGTGAGTAGTCGATGGGGAGGCTTCCAATCCTCTCGTCGATGAGGCTTGAACTCCGACGGACATTACCTTATCAGCAATAAGGTTGATTATAAATTCTTCGATGAATTTCTCTGTGGAATTGACCTCTTCCGACATGCACGCTTAGATCGGATAACTCAGGTGGATGAATGAGTGCTAAAAGCAATAGAACAGGTGTTGATATCAATAAACACAATGTGGTAGCAATGAGTTGGCTAGGATACAATTCGCAAAATTGTTTTTGGTACAATAGTCAATGCCATAAGTAGACAGTAGTGTAATGGATCTCTTCAACAGACGAGAGGCCTTCATCAATGTGGTTTTGTCTGTTGCGGTGCGGTCCCAATGGTCTGATGGCGATCCTTCTGGACATAACTATTGTTCTAACCATTTGGGGCCATCGTTCTAATGGTCATAATGCCTCCAACGCTTATATTTATTTTCCATGGAGAAGTGCAAGGTTGTGTTGTTCTTATATCCTGACAAAGTTCCATTTTTGAAAACCTTCCTTCTGCAAAGTCCATTCTGGAACATTCTGCAACTTTTCTATCTTTTCTGTCTTCTTACTGAGCTTTCTAGCATTCTTCTCTATAATCTTCTTCTCGATATTCCTCTTTCCATTCTAATTCTTTTCTCCTTTTAGCATAGTAACTTCACGTTGTTGATGGTCTTTCGTAGGGTTCAAGGCCAATACTTCTTCTCCGTCTAGGGTAGGTGCTCCACTCTTCGGTGAGTCTTCTTGTGTTCTTTCAACTTCGATGTCCATGTTTCTGGTTCTGAACAACTTTGATATGTTCTCCTATTCTTCAATCAAGTGTGCTATCCTCCTAGTCATGAAATATTTTAATTCTTTATTCTTTTTTTATAATACTTCCTCTTTATTTATTTTGTCCTGATCCTTATCAATCCAGGTTTTTCCTAGTAACATAGAAAATGGGGCGCTACTCTAAATAAATTCAACAACCTTGAAATCTTCTTCTATCGAAGTTCCATGAGCACTCATAGACATCTGGGTGAGTCTTCCACATAGGGTTATCATCTTTCCTCTGAATAATAATATTCCTCCCAATGAAGGAATCATAGTAGGCTTTCCCAAAATTTCTCAAGTTCTTTCTGTCATGATATTCACCTGTGTTTCCTCATCTAGAACACAGTCAATGTCAAAGTCTCCTATTCTTGTTTCTATGCATTGGTTTTCTTTGAATATATTTGATAAGTTGATATTTTTGTGATCATTTAGGGTGTCTTTCATTTGTAGCAATACATTCTCTAATTCTTTTTGGGGTTCTACCATGGTCTTACTTTCTAGATCTTCCTTAGGATTTTCTTGTCTCATATTCATTCTCTCAACCTTAGCAATCATTCTAGGGAAATCCAAAACTTCATGGTCCATAGATTTACAACAAATACAACTAGGTATTTTACCAGGGCATTCCTTAGCAAGATGTCCTGGTCTTCTGCAATTATAACAAAGAGTTAATCTTCTTTTTCTTTGAAATGATTCCCATCCTTTCCATACTATGCACTAGGATCATAGTAGCTAACCTGAAAAAAATTATTTCTAGGGTCCTGCATCCATTTGTTAGTACAAACATTCTTAGGAATAACATATATTTCATTATTTCTATCATATCTACTCATATCAAACCTTATTTCATCTAGTTATGCCCTATTTTTCAAGTTAGGACAAAATTTATCAAACATACCTAGATCCATACTTTTGAAACAAAAATTTCCACTTATCTTACCTTTTCAATCAAACGTTTCATTATTCTTACCTTTAACAAAGCACAAATCTTTAAGATCTTACCTCTTTTCTTCATATATGACTTTTTTTCTTAGCACGGAGCTTCACAAGTCAAGTATACTACCGTGCACTAAAGCAATAGATCTACGCACAGAGCTTTCTTTTCTTCAGTTCCCAACAATTACAATTTCAGGTCCCGAAAAAAGAACCATTTTTTGGCACAGGGGCAGACCCAGGGTTCAACGCTACAACAACGAACCAACAAAACCCTAACTACTTGCCCTTTTGGCAACACCTATGAAGCAGATGAAGTCTCACCCAATGTAGAGGCAGGGGTGGTTGCAGGACTCTAGTGTCTGCAACCTTAGTTGGGACATAGATCTATGATCATAACACCTTAACATAGCACTTAGCAGTTATAGATCATTATTATTTAACCTTAATTTACAGCGTAGATAAACACTAACAACAGATCAACGCAGTAGTCTACAAGATCTAGTATGCCCAAGCACTTAGCACATAAATATAGATCATATCTAGCATTCATTCACATTATTAATCACAACGCATCAACATATCTATCCAACATTCATCTATATCAAATCACTAAGCAAGTAAACACATAAAAACATCAATATATCACACAAAGCATGGCAACACAGGATATACGTGGTTCACCCCCAACCTGGAGCTACGTCCACGAACTCTTCTTTTCTTTATTATCTTTCGTCAATCTTCTACATGCACATAGCCACAAGATCCTACTCTGCATAAGACAAGATATCTGCGCGCACCTTTCCAGATCCTCCTTCCCTGAGCTAGGTTATAGCAAAAAGCCTTTACATAATCCCTTACAGTCACTTACACTTAGCTCTGCAAGTTCTCAACACAACATGCATAAAGTATTTACAATTTGCACTCAACACTTAGCATTACACCCTTGTGCCCTTACTTACATCGCCTAGCTTTCTATTTATGCATTACAAAAGGGTCCTAAACATGGGTAAACCCATGAGCTGACATCCACATACCCGTTACATAATCCCAAAACCCAAAAATCCCTAAAAAGGGACCAAGATTCTGTGATCTCTGCTTCGGCTTGCGCTATGCCTTCAATAGCCTGTCGAAGTCCCAAAAGTAGGCCAAACATGACCAAGGATCCTCAAAACTTGGTCAAGGGACAACACAACTGGATTTTCACCTTTTCAACCCGTTTACGGGATGGAAGCAGGCTTTCCAATAGAGTGCCAGATTCCATCTCTAAAGTTGGCAATACAGTTATTTCCAGACACTTCACCGCTTGAGGAACACTTATTTTATCTTGAGCATCTCAATGAGCAACGTAACAACGCAGCCTTGGCTAATGAGGCTCATAAGAAAAAATTCAACTGTCAATATGATCATTCTGTTCATCCTCGGATTTTATCCGAAGGTGACCTTGTCCCTGTCTATGACCAAGATAAGGATCCCCTAGGGGAAGCCAAGTTCAAACCCATGTGGTTAGGACCTTTCATCGTGAAGGAAGTATTAAAGAAGGGTGCTTATCATCTGGTTGACTTCGAAGGGAAAGATTTGGCAGAGCCTAGAAATGGGCTCTACCTCAAAAAATATTACTCATAGGTGGGTCGCCTTGGATGACTTCTTGTACATATGTATAGTTCATATACAGTTTAGTTCTTGTCTTTTTGTTTTATGGTTGTGTCATTTTTTATGTCATCTTTTTCGTTGTGGCATATGTCAAGTCAATAAGAGGCATTCATTGGGTTCATGAACGGCACTAGCTGGCACACTCAGAGGCTTGCTTCCATAACTTAGGTGATCTTCACACCTCAAGGCCAGTTGCTATCTTCTAGAGTTATCTATTTAGGTGATGCCACAAACAATGTCGTCGAGTGCAACGCAGTGATAGAGTTTCTTCGTGACGCTTTGTCGCATGGTATCTCTCACCTCTGGGTCTACTTAGATGCACAACTGGTTGTATCTCTCACTTCGTTTATGATCCAACTCTACACTGTCGATTCCTTAGGGTACATCTCTTATAATGATGCTTTGATTACATTATGTATATCCATGTTCCTAAGAGATTGAATCAAATCACGGATGCTCTAGCTAATCATGTATTATATTGGCATATTGCACACACATACACATGTACATACATTGTAAAAATGTGATCCATAATACATAAAATACATAAATATGCATATATATATATATATATATCAAAAGTCTCAGAGTACATAGGTAGGCGCAAGAGCCTCAAAAACTAATATGTCTGGCATAAATCGTGGGGCTTATTCCCTCAAAAATATACAAAAGGAGTTCCCTCGACACATAACTGGTCCACCCTAAGCTAATCACGAGGCTTGTTGGCCCTACCATAGTGAACGATGACATTCTCCAAATGCCGAAAAAGCTGGACCCAGGTCCGTGGCACCCCAACTACATGAGGCTAGATAGATGGCAGGAGATCCTTGATCTTGGCCATGGGCATTGTATGAGTGAGTGCGATGAGGTTCTTCTCCAGTCATATCAACACTCTCTCAGCCTATCCGGCTGGAGGTCCCCCTATTGTTGTTGTTGCTGGTATGGCAATCGTTGTTGGTGTTGCATTTGGTCGAGGATGTCACCTACTCCTCGCAAAATTTGTTGGATGCACTAGTCCCACATCTATACATAATAGATACATAGTTGTTAGATACTCTGGTACACATAAAAATGATATATATAAAAGGAAACTAAAAATGAAATAAAAATTAAAAAATAAACATACCTATCTCTCCTCGCTTAGCCCCGGGAGGTAAGGGCATGTCCGGGTCCCTAGAAAAGTTTATCCTGGCGCAGAGGTAGTCCTCTATCGCCAAAATACTTCATGCCCACTAGTAAAAAAACATGTCATCGAAGGCCTCTATGGTCCTTCCTTCCCCCTGTCGCAGCAATAATGTTTCTAATATACACACTGTTGGGAGTGAGGCCACATACCCCCGCACTCTCTCTCATGGACTGAGACTGGGTACTCTCTCAAATAAGAACGAGCATAGAATAGTCCCAAACTAGAAGTTCTTGTTGTTTCACCTGTGACACTTGGTGATTTGTCTCTTCATGCAGTATAGCATGGTCGTACTCCAATCAAAGTTTCATGCATTCAAGCACTACACTGCACAATGCATGTGCACCCAGGAGGCCTGATGTAAAGCTGTGGATCTAGTGATCCGCCCAATGAGTAAGACTATCACTTTCAGTGATAGGTTGGTGATGTTGTTGATAGGCACCTGAGAACCTACTTTCTCAGTGATAGCCTCACAATGAATTTCAATCCACTCAACAATATTGTGAGGCCCAGGGGGGAAAGTGCGCAAGTTGATTGGTTCACCTCTCATCAAGAGGCCAGTCAGAAAGTAAATGCCTTCAGTCAATGGAGTCAACTACTACCCCTCGATCATAAATTCCTCAGCGTCAGGATGCCAATAATATACCAAGGCATTCAGCAGCATGGGTTGTACCCTCATGAATGGACACCGGAAGAACTTCCACAACCCGCATTGTCTCAATGCAGACATAGCTGCAGGGTACTCATCGACCAAGATATCTATATCCTCATGCTCCCTCTCCCTCCAATGGACATATATCTTGTCAATGAAAAGTTCAAAGGGGATTTAGATATTACATTTCCTTTTTTCTTTACCTTTTTGAGGGTGTACGCGGGTTGTAGTGAGCACAGTCGAGTAATGTCCCCCACCTCTTAGAGAGGTGATGAGGAGACTCAGTGGCCTAGGCACCCCCACTAGGTCATAGTCTCACACTCAGGGGGAAGGTCAACTAGAATAAAGTTATATTGTTAAGTTGACTTGAGAAAGAAAAAGGATAAAGGGAGTAAAAGATAACTCAATAGAAGAATAGAAATTAACCATGGGAGTAACCTAACTCAACAGAGAATCAGAAGGAAAAAGTATAAGTAAGAGGCTGGGGCGCACCTATCAATCATCCTGATATTTGGTATATTTCTTATTAGTGCTCTTGATCATTCAGTTTGGGGGTTTGTTGTACAAACCCTTGTGAGCTACTCAGTGGTGAAATATCCACTCACCTTGTTCCACAGCTTGGTCTCGGGGATGAAATATTCCTCCACACCATTCTATTCTCAGCATATCTCGTTCTAGAGCCCCAGCAGACAACAAGACCGTATTATTGGGGAATTTCTAGCAAGGGCGCACCATACCATTGAGGAAGGTTCAATTTATCTATTCAAGAGGGCACAACTCTCATAGAAGATTTCGCACTTGGAGAGGTCTGCCTTATACGTTGGGATTGAAACTTCAGGAGGAGGATCCCACTTCCCTGATCTATTACTTGACCAAGTTTGGGCTCGTTTGGAGCATTCTTCCATCAGGGCTGAATTATTGAGGGCTTCTGTCTCCACTTGGAGTGTGGCACTCTCTGGTTGAAGGGTTCGACATTCAGATCTGCTTGATACTGGCATTCATTACTTATTCAACCTTTAGAGGCTTCTTTGTATTGACGGGATTATTTTGTAGCAGATCATATCTATTGTTTGTACGACCGTCTGAGGTTTATTCCAGATCAACCATCTATTGTATTGATCCTACATTGCTTATAATAAAAGGGTCAGATCTTTGCTTGTGCTTCTATATCTTGAATGTATGATGATCTTCATGTATTGAATAAATCTTGTATGCACTTAATATCTCAATAAACATCGACACGGTCACAAAACAGTGGTAGTTAGTGATTCCACGCCAGAATTTGGCTTGGGATCATTACAGTGGTATCAAAGCTTTGATCCTCCAAACCTGTGGAGGGATCGACACATGTAGAGGTACAATAGTATTTTTATGGGTCGAAAGAATAAATCGAGCAATGAAATAGAGGCTGAAATGGAAGGGTCAGGGAATGACCATGAGCCTTTAGGCTTGTCTCTCATAGCAGCTAATTTTGATAAGTTCCAGCAATCTGTCAACCGCACGGAAAGAACATTGGTCCAACACTTGGGCGAGTACCATGAAACCAACAGAAGGGGACATGCCGAACTTTCTGAAACTTTGAAGAGGGTTGACGAGAACCTGCAGATAATGAATAAGAATCAATCCAAGCTAAATGAACTTATGATGCAAGTGAACCATCAAGGGAAGAACCCTGATATGTATGGGAATAAGGAGGCTGGTGGATCTGGGGAAATCCATGAGAAGACCAGATACAATTTGGAGAAAGTAGTTAGATCCAAAGGAAGTCTGGATGGAGAAACGGGCTAGGGTCGTATGGGTAGCAGGATCAATCAGAGATGATACATACCTATGTTCACAGATGATCAGCTTGGTCGATATTCAGGTAGCAGAGCTAACCCTAGACCCTACATTCCCACATTCACGGATGAGCAAGGGAAACAAGAACATGTAGAATAATTTGTGGAGAAAATGGCAAGGAGTAACAAAGAATACTATAGTTTGGATATGAAGATCCAAAGACAGATGTCCCTAGATCATTATTTCCAACTCAGGTTCAGAAATCAACCTAGGACAAACCACAGGGGTAGTTTTTAGTTTGAACGTAGAGCAGGGAAGATAGAAATTCCATATTTTGACGGTACGGCCAAGATGACAGCACAGTCTTGGGTACAAAAGCTAGATAGTTACTTACAGCTCAACCCCATGAGGGAGATGGAGGCCATCAAGTTTGCCACTATGTACTTGGATGGCAAGGCTCATGACTGGTGGTATCACAGACTCACAACACTCAGACACAATCATATTGTGTCCTATATAGAATTCACTCATGGGCTTATTGATAGATTTGATCAAGGAGATCCTGAGTTACATTTTCGAGAGCTCACCCAACTCAAAAACACAGGTACGACTGAATCATACATTGATGAATTTCAGAGGTTGGCAGTGATGGTGCAAGATATGTCCTCGACCAGGCTCATGATGCTTTTCACAGAAGGGTTGATGGAACCTCTGAAGGGTTGGGTAAAGGCCTTCAAGCCTACCATCCTACAAGAGGCCATTTGGAAGACGAGGGATTTGGGTCCCGCCGCTAAACCTAAATTCATACCCAGACCACCTCTCAACAATGGTGGAAGAGATCAAAGGTCTCCAATAAACCAGGGGGGACGTGACCTTAAGGGTTTTGACAAAGGTCGTGGTAGAATAGATGAAAACACTGGGAGAGAACTGAGGAGGAAGCAACTCTGCTTCACATGGAAGGAAACATGGAACCCATCACACAAGTGCATGGGACGTGGTCAGGTGCACTACATTGAGGTCACTTCAGACAATAAAGAGGAAGATGAGATTGGCCAGATACAAAACATGGAGGCAGAAACCACTGAGGTAGTAGAGGAGGACCAGATCATGGGACAGGATAGTATGGCCATCTTGGCATCTATCAGTGGGGTACCCAAGTATAACACCTTCCGAATAAGGGGGGTCTTGCAGGGTCAAAGAGTTTCGGTCTTGATTGATGGAATTCCCACAACTTCATTGATGCAACATTATTGAATAGGAGGCACATACCCACAGTAGAATTTGAAGGATTCAAAGTGGAGGTTGTAGGAGGAAGCACTATGACCTATGACAGATATATTTCGGGCATGAAAATTACCTTGGGTAGGAACGAGCTGATACAATATGTCTATGTCATGGACCTTCCGGACACCAACATCATCCTAGGGGTTCAGTGGCTCAGCACACTGGCGACTATCACCACCAAGTACAAAACAATGGAAATGTCATTCACAGAGGAAGGTGGACGAAAGGTAGTGTTGAGGGGCATAACAGGGAATGTTGCAAAGGTAGTCACGACCAAGAGGATGGAGGCCATCTTCCAGAGGGATGAGATAGTATACGCAGCAGAATGCAGGATTGTGACACGTTTGGATGAACAGGGAAAGGTTCACTACACTCCAGAGATCAAAGAAATCCTTGACAGGCACCATAAGGTGTTTGGGCCTATTCCTCCAGGGGTACCACTAGATAGAGGATTTGAGCACATTATTGAGCTAGAGGAAGGGGCTGAAATAGTTATCACCACACCATACAGACACCCCAATAAGTACAAAGATGAGATAGAGAAGGCCATCAAGGAACTTTTGGACATGGGGCACATCAGACCCAGTAGCAACCCTTTTTCTTCTTCAGTAGTGTTGGTGAACAAAAAAGATGGCACTATGAGAATGTGCATTGACTTCAGGGCTTTGAAAAAAAAGACCATAAAAAACAGGTACCCGATACCCAAGATTGATGAACTGTTGGACGAACTGCATGGGGCCATCTACTTCACGAAGATTGATCTTCGCTCTGGTTATCATCAGATCAAGATGAGGGAGGAAGACATCTCAAAAATGGCTTTTAGATGTCACTACGGCCATTATGAGTTTTTGGTGATGCCCTTTGGTTTAATCAATGCCCCTGCTACATTCCAATCATGTATGAACCATGTGTTCCACAAGCAACTGAGGAAGTACCTATTGGTATTTTTTGATGACTTCTTATCTACAACAAGACGTGGGAGTAGCATCTCAGGCATGTGGATCAAATTTTTTCAATCATGGAGGAACAATCATTGTATGCTAAGGAGTCCAAATGTGAGTTTGGAATGACAGAGATCCTCTATTTAGGACACATCATCGGGGCAAAGGGTGTACAAGTACATCAGGAGAAAATACAAGCCATCATGGAATGTCCTACTCCTAAGACACTCACCTAATTGAGAGGATTTCTGGGTATGTGCACGTATTACAGGAAATTTGTCAAAGGATTTTCTCAGCTGTGTGCACCTTTGACCGATTTGACTAAGAAAGGAGCCTCCAAGTGGGACAAGGAGGCTCAAATAACAATGGACAAGATGAAGGAAGTGATGAGTACGTGCCCAGTCTTATCCCTTCCATATTTCAGTCTTCCTTTTACCTTGGAGTGTGACGCCTCCAGGGAAGGAATAGGGGTCGTACTGATGCAAAAGAGGCACCCACTTGCCTATGAGAGTCGGAAGCTCAGGGGTCCCGAACTACTCTACGACATTTATGACAAAGAAATGCTGGCTATCATGCATGCACTAGCCAAATTTTGGCAATACTTGGTTGGCGCCAGGTTTGTGGTCAAGTCAGATCATAACAGTCTCAAATATCTATTGGAACGGAAGGACTTGAACGAGAGGCAACAAAAATGGGTAAGCAGAATATAGGCCTACGACTTTGACATTGCGTTTGTCAAGGGGAAGAACAATGTGGTGGCCGATGCCTTATCCAGGAGGCCATCCATCCTTGCCATAACAAGGGTAAAAGTTAACTGGAAAGACCATCTGGTGATGGAATATGAAGAGGATCAGTTTGCGTGCCAGCTACTGGATGGACAGGTACAAGATGAAGATTTAAAGGTTATAAATGACCTCATCTACTACAAATACCGAATCTTCTTGGTTCTTGGATCGACCTTCAAGGCTAAAGTATTGCAGGCGTGCCATGACTCACCAATGGCAGGAAATCAGGGAATCAACAAGACGTACAGGCAGGTGAGAGAAAGGTTCTCTTGGAAGGGTCTCAAGGAGGATGTGATTAAGCACGTCAAAGAGTGTACTACATGTCAGGAAAACAAGGATGAGCACACGCACCTAGCAGGACTATTTCAACCCTTGCCCATTCCAGAGCACAAGTGGGAAAACATATCCATGGATTTCATCACTGGACTGCCAAAGACGCAAGGGAAGGACTACATATTTGTAGTGGTGGACAGGTTAAAAAAGTTTGCACATTTCTTCTTTATAGCTACCAACTTCAGTGCAACACAGGTGGATGAATTTTTCTTCAGGGATAGTTTCAGGTTGCACGGCCTACCCAAGACCATTATCAACGATAGAGATAGCAGGTTTATGAGTGCTTTATGGCAGGAGTTATTCAGGTTGGTTGGTATGGCCTTGACCCCTAGCACCATCTATCACCCTCAGACGGATGGACAGACAAAGATAGTCAACAAATGGGTGGAGGGATACCTCAGAAACTATGTGGCAGGTCAACAAAAAGCATGGACCAGATGGTTGCATCTGGGAGAGTATTTCTACAAGACCACCCAGCATATGTCCATTGGCATGTCACCATTCTGATCCTTGTATAGCTATGATCCTTTATCATTTGTGGATATTGCGTTTGGTGACAGAAGGGCACCTATGGTATAGGATTGGATCGAGCAGAGCCAATACTTTCTCAGGGAACTGAAGGATCATCTACAGAGGGCACAAAACCAATGGAAGGTCCAATCAGACAAGCACCAAGTTGATCGTACTTTTGAGGTTGGCGACTTACTCTATCTGAGACTGCAACCATACAGGCATGCATCCATTAAAAGAAGAGGAGTAGAGAAACTGCAGCCACGTTTCTTTGGACCCTATAGGGTCAGCAGAAAGATAGGGGTCGTAGCTTATGAGCTGGAGCTTCCACAGGGAAGCAAAATACACAACATCTTCCATGTCTCCTGTCTTAAGAAAGCCCTCGGCCAACACATCAAACCTATTGAGGTATTACCCCCCATGGACGAAGAGGGACAACTTATTCT
>JZKD02S0403961.1:280727-298690 GCA_000966675.3 Picea glauca | reverse complement strand
TATATATATATATATATATATATATATATATATATATATATATATATATGGGAACGAATATCATTACAGATCGTGATTGGTTGTATTACAGAAATAGTGATTTCATTATTATTTTGGAGATGCTACTTTTAAACATAGATGTGGATTGCGAAAATGTATGGCAGTAGTGGATGTTAATGATTACGGATTGAGAATGAGTGTTGTTGACTGTTATAAAATGTAGAATGTGTGAATAAAGGGAATAGAACCTCTTAAAAATTGTATTAAATACTTTTGTTTTGTGATGAAATTGCGTTGGATAATAATGGACAGTGAAATTAGGCAAATACACAGGAATTATGACTCAATCATTTGATTGTTGGTTGATGCATATTTTAGTTACTGCAAAATATGTTATGGATTTCTTGATTAATCTCATGAACAGTAAACATTTTTTCCCCTCTCATTATCTCATTTTCCGCTAATTACAAACCCCTCACATATCCCATATTCATTTTGTTCACTCCCTATTCTGATATTGATTACAACCAATAGAACGTTTTTGTTAAGTGGATGAAGTGGTAGTATCTTGAGTGGATTGTAGTAAGGTTTATTGGGTTGATTTACAGTTGATTGTTGTTGTCATTGAGCAATGACCATTTATTCTCCCCTTTCATTATATCATATTTTCTCTCAATACAAACCCCTCAAGTATCCTAGAACACTGTTTCACCCCCCTTCTCATTGATTAACATTAGAAAAAATTGTATGGATTGGATTGAATGAGACTGATACATTCTGAGCCAAATCTATTTCGTATTTTTTTAAGGAGTTGTCATGCATGGTTATTTAAAATACTATTTTATAATCATTAACATATGAAGGATGATTATTTTCAGTCAAGGAAGCCATGGCCAAGGAAATAGAGGTATAGGTAACTAGAACCGAGGCCCAAGAAGGCCCAGGTTCTCTATACATTTTGATGTTTATTCAGAAGATCTTGGTCAATTGTTTCATGCTATATTATTTAATTGGATTGTGCCAGGAATATTCCAACCGAGGCTTGAAAGGCCTCCCTTTCAATCCCCATAGGCCCCCATCATCCCTATGCCTCCTCATGTCTCTTTACAACCTAAAGTTCCGAAAAATGATGGGTGGCAGAAGATTGTTCACTCGACAGTCTCCCAACACCATGGCTAGCCAAACTTAACTTTTATTTCTCCTCCGCCTTTGAACCCCATTTTCCAAGTTGCCCCTAAGCACTCGCCAGTGCAATCCTCCCATGCCAGCAAGAGATTGAAAATTTAAACCCACCATGCATTTGATAAAGGAAAATCTATTGTTGCCCCTTCCTCACCCTCCAATGACTCCGACAAATATGTGTCTTCATGAATGCATTTGAGGGACAATTTCTCCCATGTGATCAGTGAGATAAATCCTAAAGGCTCTACCCAACCCAAGGCAAATTCGGGAAAATCAAGAGGTGGCAACAACAACCAAGGAAGGGTCGCATCACAAACTAGAAAATATGGCTTTTGAATTTTATGTTATCTATTGTTTTATGACAGTTGATTTCATGTATTTTGGACAACATGTTTTATTTTGGATATATGGATATTATTTTGAAATATTTTCAAATTTTATGAGCTAAAATTGGCAAGAGTAAATATTTTGAGGGGAGGCACAAGGTGTTGTGTTTTCTTAATAAATGGATTATGTTATAGTTGTTATGATTGTTATGAACTAAAGGGAGTCACAAGGGGTCCCACCTACTAGTTATTATTTATTTATGACCCTATTATGATTATTACTTCCCCCCCTGGTGCAGGCGAGGTCCCACTATCACCCCGCAGGGTCTCTTCACCTGACCTCCTGCTCCTCAGGATCGTTCAAATCCCACCTTCTTTTGAGCCGAAGCGGCTCTTTAGATTCCCTCGGGAATCACTGTGAAAATTCCCAACCCAGTCCACAGGTCCTTCTTTACCCTCCACGGCCTTCAACACTTGACTGTGGTTATCCCCGACTCTGTATCGGGGTTCGGGGTTTTGCGGTTCTCGTTGTCGAGAACTCCTTACCTTTCCAATCCTCGATTTTTGATGAGCTCCTTCTCTACGAGCTAGCCCCTACCGGCTATACCTTGGTCCATATGAACTGTCTCCGTGGGATCGCAGTCAAACCCTCTATCGAAGTTTCGGCGTTTACGATGACACAATGTTTATGTCCACGGGACTCGCGATTCTCCAATCCTCGATGGCTCCTTTCATGCACTAGCCCTCCTGAGCTTAGCTCCCACTCATATGGCCAACTCCCGTGACCGTTACCTTATCCTGTTGGGGCTATGGGGTTTTCGATGTAACGATGAAAACGCCTACGGGATTACCGATTGTCCAAATCCCGATTCTCCGTTTAGTTGACAGTTGTCCTCCACCTTGGTGTTGTCCTCCTCCTTTGTTGTTATGACAGCTGGCTCCTACTACAGCTCTGCCTTCCAATTGGCTCCCACCTTTGATCTGCCACCTTTCCTTCACTAAGCACCTCAGTGGCCCCACATGCTCCTGCATCGGGATATCGCGAATCATGACTTCGAGCTGCAAGAGTTTCTTGCCTCCAGAAACTCCGATATGTCGATCCCCAACTCCTTGGGATCTTCTGACACGCATCCTCTCCTATGGATGGTCCTGATCTTCTCGCCACTACGTGTCCTCACGTCTCGTGGCTCTTGACACCCAATTCTTCTCTCTTCTACTCACGAGGTCCCAATAGGCGATGTGCCACATGTCCGCTCGTCAACTCCTGTGTGGCCCCCACGCTCCGATGCCTTATCGGGAAATCACGTATAGTGATTCTGTAATGCACGAAACCTATGTGCTTGGGATCTCCGATATCTCGATTTTCGATACCCCGATCCTTCGATGGATTCCTGCCACCTGTCCACCGAACGGACGATCCAGATTATGTCGGGTTTTTCGACCTGGATTTTCCCCGATCTCTTGTCAACGGGAATGTTGATTTCCCGATGTGCCTAAACACCGATGGTGTTGGATCTCTGCCACGTGTCCCTCTGCCAGTGGACGGTCCAGATCCTGTCGGGATTTCGGGACTTGTGCTGCTCCAACTCACACTACCTTGAGAACTCTGATTTCCCGATGCCTGATATCCTGATGACTAAACCTCGTGCAGCTTCCGTAGATCTAATGACTGACGGGTACCTGCTCCTGATATGAAAGATCAGATCCTTTCTCCTTGCGCGCTCCTCCTCCAAAGGATAATCTCCACGCAACTCTTCCGGATCCTATGGCTGACGAGATTTCTCTTATGAGATCCGACGGTTGTCTGTCCTCCTCTCCTTTGCACTTCTTCTGGTGCCCCTCCTGGTCGTGAACTACTCAACGTTCCAGACCTCTTCTTCAGGCCAATCTGATGGTTGTCACCGCTCCTCTTGAGTTGTTGCGCTTTCTTCCCAAACTTGGAAGAATTTCACGTTCCCAAAGGCTTCGACCTTTGCACTCTTTCTCCTCTGTGAGCTCCTTCCTCTGAGTTCTCGCTGCGTGTATGAAACGATGCCCTTCTTGATCTTCTTCCTTTGAATTCTCAAAGGGTTCTCATGACTCCTTCACTCCTTGCAGAGTCTTCAGATGCACACAATGTGATATCTATCCTGAGCTTACGCAAACACTCAGATCCCTTGGGGATTTTACCCTTCTTCCCTTCTCCTACAGATGGAGAATATTGATGCCTTCCTGGCTTTCCCATTACTCAAGAAACTACGTTGCTGAATCTTTCTGGGTGTTCAGCACCTCGCAAAGGTCCCTCAATGGACTCTTTCTTTGCTCCCGAACTCAAAGAGTTCTTTCTTCCTCCGGTGCCTATCCGCACAAAGACTCGATGTCCTCCTGGAAGACTTCCTTCTCGGAACATTCAGTAGTTCTATTCTCCTATGCACTTATGCACTTGCTCAAGGCCCACCTGGCAGAGCTTCTTAGAATCCTCATTGATTCTGGTCTTTCTCAAACTCTCTACAGAGTTCTTCCTCCTATATGCACCTCTGTACACACTCTCAATGCCCACTTGGCAGAGCTCTACAGAATCCTCCATGATTCTGTTTGCAATTGTGTTCTCACCCACACAGCCTTACCTCTTGAGGTGTCCAGCAACCTCAAAGGTCTTCCTCCTGAGTTGTTGATCTCAGTCCTGTGCCATAGCACGTCTTTGTCTAACTCCTTAGAGTTCAGAAGTGCATCCTCTGTGCATGGCTATCAGCACCCTCAACGTTTTGTCACACCCTCCTGGTGTGAAGCCTCAAAGACCTTCAACCTGAAATCAAATCGACTCCCTACAAATGCACTAACACACACATTCATAGCATACATAGGGAACACACACAGACATCCATACACATAGAATATGCAGGAAAAACTGTTATGTTTTTATTAACAAATGGGAAATGCCTGTAATTACAATGTGTTCCTAAGCTCTCTCTAGCTCTTCTCTCCTACTACGACCATACTAACTCAAAATGAGATCTCAAAATATCTTTTACCTAAGGGGCTCATCGAGCACTTCCCTCCAGGTCTACCTACTCTAATAAATTACATTCAATGGGTTGTCTAGTCTAGAATCGGATCTAGATCTCAGCCATACACATATTAAATGCCTATCTTATCTACAGCTTGCGCAAAGGCATGGCCTCTATGGCTCACCATCCTAAGAATATTAAATTACATTCATTTCAAATTCAAATGAGGCTACGCCTCCCTTTTAGCATATGAATGCATGCGCGCTGACCTGGCTGGCTGGCTGGCTGACTGACATGGAGCGATGCTCCTGCATCATACTCCCTAGCTGCAAAAATCAGGAGGTCCTGCTCATGAGCTTCCCCTCTTAGCTGTTGGAAATCCTCCTGGATCCGAAATAAGTCTCTGGATATTTCCATTCAATCCATCTTCCTGTTGCTGCTATTGTTTTTGCACTGTTGTTGTTGCTTCTGCTCTTCTTCCCTTCTTGTCCTTGCTGGCAGTCTCTGTTGACCTGAACATCAGCCTTCTGATGTTTTCTATCACCTCATCCAGATTCTCCCATGGCGGATCTTGTTTTTGCAGTCTCCTCAGCTGAATTTTTTTTTGGCACATGGGCAGATTCCTATGATCTCCCATGCTATCTTCTCCATCTTCATTTGTGGCCTTCAATTGCCACTCTGCTACAGACTTCAGTTCTTCAGTCTCTTCCTGACTATACTGCTACTCAGTCATCCTCCCTGACATCTCAAATTCTATCAGTTCTCTTGCTAGCCCTGGATTGTTCAACCAATCCTCCAACATTTTCAGCTCCATCTCCCATGGAGTGATAAATCTGCCTGCCTGTTCCTTGGCTTCCTCTGCTACTAGCTTCAGTGCTACAGCTTCTTTCTTTTCAGCTTCCTGGCTGAATTTATTGAGCCATTCCTCAGAATGCTCATTCTCCTTTCCTTCTTCTGTTGTCAGCTCCAATGCTACAGCATCTTCAGCTTATGCTCGTGCTTGGGCAGTCTCAAATACCTGCTCCAATTCCTCCTTGACAGTCCCTGATGACTGTTCTTCTTCTTTTGTTGCACCTGCAACACAACTTTTTGTATCCTCCTAGGCACATGGTAGGAATATTCCAATTCCCCCAATCATCAGAAGATCATCCTAGTCTTTCACCCCTTATGTCAGCTGTGGTTGTTGATCCCTTTTTATCTATGAATTTATGAGACCCTCAGACAGTCTCATCTGCTCTGTCAGCTTCTCTGGCTGATCCAAATTCATCTTCTCATCCCTACCCCCCTGGAAATATGGGATGTTCCTGCTGCCTTCCTAGCAGGTTGTGAGATCAACCGATCCCATCTTCATCAGCACTCTTTGCTGAATTAAATTCCCCATGAGACCTTTAGATGGTCCCAAATTCTCATCTCTTCCCACCTGACAGTCTTCGATGCTTCCCCTGCCCTCCTGGCAGTCTTCAAGATCCCTCAGTGATCTCTTATCATTTCCCAGCTGGAAATGTGAAGTACCCTTGTTGTCCTCCTGACAGTCCATGAGATCCTCAGCTGATCTCAACTCGTTGCCCTCATGGAAAACTGGAATTTCTATTCTGCCCTCCTGTCAGTCCTTGAGATCCTCAAGTGATCCCAATTCATTCTCTGTTCCCTTGCCCATATGGAAATATGGTAACTCTCCACTGCCCTCCTGGAAGTCTATTAGATCCCACAACGATCTCTGATCATCCTCCTCACTGAGAATGTCTCCAATCTCTGGTTCACAGATGTAAACCATCTCCTCCTCTTCTATGGGTCTGAGGGTTTCAGCATACCTCATCCATTTTCTCAACAACCTCTGTTGTCCTTTGACCATCAACTCCCTGATTGGCCATTTCACCTTTGGCATATTCATGGGCCATTCATATACCCATCTCAGCTTGGATTTCTTTTCCTTCCTCATCCACAGTTCCAGTTTCTCTATGTCTGTTTTTAATTCATAGAGCTTTCTAGTTTCTTCTTCATCCCATTCGGCAAGCTTTTTTGCCTTGCTCTTTTTTCTATGGCCTTCATTAGCCATCTTGTTGTGCCTGTCTACCTCCCTGGAAAACCTATTGTTGTCACTCTGCATCCCTGAGTATTCCAGCTTCATTCTCTCACAGTCCTGCTGATTGTCTATGGACTGCTGCCTACCTGCAAGAAAGTCCTCACAGAGTCCTCAACAACTCTGTCTTTTTTTTTTTTTTCTGCTTTCTCTTTTCTCCTCTTGCCTGAAATATATATACAAGAACTCACTCTGATACCACTTGGTGCAGGAAAGGTCCCGCTATCACCCCGCAGGGTCTCTTCACCTAACCTCCTGCTCCTCAGGGTCGTTCAAATCCCACCTTCTTCTGAGCCGAAGCAACTCTTTATATTCCCTCGGGAATCACTATTCAAATTCCCGACCTAGTCTACAGGTCCTTATTTACCCTCCACGGCCTTCAACACTTCACCGTGGTTATCCCCGACTCTGTATCGGGGTTCAGGGTTTTGCGGTTCTCGCTATCGAGAACTCCTTACCTCTCCAATCCCCGATTTGTGATGAGATCCTTCTCTACGAGCTAGCCCCTACCGGCTATACCTTGGGCCATATGACCTGTCTCTGTGTGACCACAGTCAAACCCTCTATCGGAGTTTTGGCGTTTACGATGACACAATGTTTATGTCCACGGGACTAGCGATTCTCCGATCCCCGATGGATCCTTTCATGCGCTAGCCCTCCTGAGCTTAGCTCCCACTCATATGGCCAACTCCCGTGACTGCTACCTTATCCTATCGGGGCTACAAGGTTTTCGATGTCATGATGCAAACGCCTACGGGATTCTTGATCGTCCAAATCCTGATTCTCCGTTTAGTTGAAAGTTGTCCTCCACCTTAGCATTGTCCTCCTCCTCTACTGTTCTCACAGCTGGCTCCCACTACAGCTCTGCCTTCCAATTGGCTCCCGCCTTTGATCTGGCACCTATCCTTCACTGAGCACATGGGTGGCCCCACACGCTCCTCCGTCGGGATATCATGAATCGCGACTTCGAGCTGCAAGATTTTCTTGCCTCCGGAAACTCTGATATGCCGATCCCTGACTCCTCGGGATCCTCTGACATGTGTCCTCTCCTATGGACAGTCCTGACCTTCTCGCCACTATGTGTCCTCGCGTCTCGTGGCTCTTGACACCCAATTCTCTGCTCTTCTACTCACGAGGTCCCGAAAGGCGATGTGCCACATGTCCGCTCATCAAATCCTGTGTGGCCCCCACGCTCTGATGCCTTATTAGGAAATCGCGTATCGCAATTCTGTAATGCACGAAACCTATGTGCCCGGGATCTTCGATATCCCAATTTTTGATACCCCGATCCTTCGATGGATTCCTGCCACCTGTCCACCGAACGGATGGTCCAGATTATGTTGGGTTTTCTGACCTGGATTTTCCCCGATCTCTTTTCAAGGGGAATGACGATTTCCTGATGCGCCTAAATGCCGATGGCGCTCGATCTCTGCCACATGTCCCTCTTCCAGCAGATGGTCCATATCCCGTTGAGATTTCGCGACTTGTGTTGCTCCAACTCACATGACCTCGAGAACTCCGATTTCCCGATGCCCGATATATCGATGACTAAACCTCGTGCATCTTCCACAGATCTAACGAATGACGGGTACCTGCTCCCGATCTGACAGCTCAGATCCTTTCTCCTTGCACACTCCTCCTCCAAAGGCTAATCTCCGCACAACTCTTCCCAATCCTATAGATGACGGGATTTCTCTTATGAGATCCAATGGTTGTCAGTCCTCCTCTCCTGTGCGCTTCTTCTGGCGCCCCTCCTGGTCGTGAACTACTCAATTGTCCAGACCTCTTATTCAGGCCAATCTGATGGCTTTCACCGCTCCTACTGAGCCGTTGCGCTTTCTTCCCATACTTGGAAGAATTTCACGTTCCCAAAGGCTTCGACCTTTGCGCTCTTTCTCCTCTGCAAGCTCCTTCCTCTGAGTTCTCGCTGCGTGTATGAAACACTACCCTTCTTGAGCTTCTGCCTTTGAATCCTCAAAGGGTTCTCATGACTCCTACACTCCTTGCAGAGTCTTCAAATGCACACATCGTGCTATCTATCCTGAGATTATGCAAACACTCAGATCCCTTGGGGATTTTACCCTTCTTCCCTTCTCATGCAGATGGAGAATATTGACGCCTTCTTGGTTGTCCTATTACTCAAGAAACTACGTTGTTGAGTCTTTCTGGGTGTTTAGCACCCCGCAAAGGTCCCTCAATGGACTTTTTCTTCACTCCCGAACTCAAAGAGTTCTTTCTTCCTCCGGTGCCTATCCGCACACAGACTCGATGCCCTCCTGGCAGAGTTCCTTCTCAGAACATTCAGTAGTTTTGTTCTCCTATGCACTTATGCACTTGCTCAATGCCCACCTGGAAGAGCTTCTCAGAATCCTTAGTGATTTTGGTATTTCTCAAACTCTCTACAGAGTTCTTCCTCCTCTGTGCACCTCTGTACACACGCTCAATGCCCACTTGGCAGAGCTCTACAGAATCCTCCACGATTCTGTCTGCAACTGTGTTCTCACCCACACAACCTTACCTCTTGAGGTGTTCAACAACCTCAAAGGTCTTCCTCCTGAGTTGTTGATCTCAGTCCTCTTCCATAGCATGTCTTTGTCTGACTCCTCAGAGTTCAGAAGTGCATCCTCTGTGCATGGCTATCAACACCCTCAACATTTTGTCACACCCTCCTGGTGTGAAGCCTCAAAGACCTTCATCCTGAAATCAAACTGACTCCCTGAAAATGCACTAACACACACATTCACAACATACATAGGGAACACACACAGACATCCATACACACAGAATATGCAAGAAAAACTCCAATGTTTTTATTAACAAATGGAAAATGCCTGTAATTACAATGTGTTCCTGAGCTCTCTCTGGCTCTTCTCTCCTACTACGACCATACTAACTCAAAATGAGATCTCAAAATCTCTTTTACCTGAGGGGCTCATCGAGCGCTTCCCTCCAGGTCTACCTACTCTAATAAATTACATTCAATGGGTTGTCTAGTCTAGAATCGAATCTAGATCTCAGCCATACACATATTAAATGCCTATCTTATCTATAGCTTGCGCAAAGGCATGGCTTCTATGGATCACCAGCCTAAGCATATTAAATTACATTCATTTCAAATTCAAATGAGGCTACGCCTCCCTTTTAGCATATGAATGCATGCGCGCTGACGTGGCTGGCTGGTTGGCTGACATGGAGCGATGCTCATGCATCACCTCCCCCGAACTAATGTTATTTTAGTATTTAGTTATCTTAACTAATAAGTTGGTTCAACTACTTCAACCAATTCTAATTTTTTAAAGGAAGAAGTAAGGGGAGGAACAAGAGGAGGATAGAGGCAGAAGCATGCTAAGATTTTGTCTTTGAGTTTGTGTTGAGATAATTCAGTTTTCATTCATTCATATATTCATCATAGCCTAATTCACTTTTATGATAGTAGGGTCTTATTTTAGACAACAATATTCAGGGTTGAATCAAATCATTCAGACACTTGTTCTTTAGAGGTGTTGATCTATCTTTGATAGTCTATGTAGACTTGTCCTTTTGTGAATTAGTTTTCATGACTGACAAAGGCTATTGTACAGAGTCAAGTGGGAAACAATATGTGGCAAGATGATCTATATTTTAGAGTTCAGTTTTGGTTTTCTGTCAGAGGTCCTTTTGTATGTTCCATTGGGGATGTCTAATTTTGACTTTGGTCCAAGATTTTTGTATGAGATTTTGTAAAAAAAATTACTTTTTGGTGAATTGGAATGAAATAAATGATTTCTTTATGTCTCAATTGTCTTGATTATCATCTTGGTGTCATCACTTATGTTCTTACATTTATTTCAGCAATTGATATGTTCGAAAAAATATATAAAAAGTGAATTTTTAGCAAGCTTTTTGTTAATAAAAGACTAGCCTAAGAACTTGTAATTAATACTTGTGAGTTAGGATATATATTTTGTTGGCTATAAATATAGGGTGATATTCCTCTCTACTTTACCTTATCCAAGTAAAGTCTGAAAATTCTTGAGTAAGATCAATTCATATCTTTTGCACAACATTTATTTGGTGACCATACTAGGGAGATCTTTGATATCTCTCTGGTTAAATTTTATACTCAATTTTCATCGATACATCTTTATTTTTCTGATTTTTATTCTTTGGATTTTTTTCTTTTAATGACTATTCCTATTGCAAGGAAGACCAATTTTGAGCCCAGTCTCCAAGACCAGACCAAAATTCCTTTAAACTTGTTTCATACTATTTTAGACACTGCTAGGACCCTTACTGATCTTAACCGTTCTTGGGAAGCAATTGAAGGAGATATTAGTACCCAAGAACAATTGGAATCTAGACGTAGGTAGCCTAGAAATCAATAGTAACCTTTTGTTTCTTTAGTTTTGGCCATTCTTTCATGTCCTTTGACTCTCGTGCTTCTAGAAGAAGAAGAGGATTGTCACCCAAAATCAGTCCTATTGATGAGATAGGAAGGAGAAACGTTGTGTTATCTTCCCAACAAAGTGCTCTAAGGAGAACGTTATTTGATTCTTCCAACTCATCCTTATTTCCCTTATCTATCATCCACAAGATGGCATCTAGTGGTGGCTCTGGTGTCACAAGATGTGCCCCATATTCCCAATATTCATCATCGTCGGTGATTGGTAGCTTGTACAACCACCATATTCATGTCCAATCTACTATGAACCCCGCCAAAGTCATCAAGAAGTATGGACTTTTTCATTTCGAAGAAGACACCACAACTACACCATGGCATGTGACCTCTCCTCTTAACCTATCTCTTGCTACTCTCCCACTTCCAAAGTTTAAAGAGAATTTTACTAAGTTTTTAAGTTTTCAGGAAATAACACTGTCAGTACCAATGAACACCTAGTGGATTTTTCTAATGATTGTCATAACATAGGAGCCAATGAAAATGATACTTGCATGCGCATATTCGTCAATTCCTTGGAAAGGAAGGCTACGGCCAATTTTTTCGACCTTCCTCCTAAGATTTTGTTGACCTGGAAGGAATTAATCTATTGGTTCAGATCCACTTACAGGAAATCCAAAAGCCCTTATGAAAATTTAAGAGACTACAATAACGTCACTTACAAAGATGGTGAGACCATCAGGTATTTCAACTTGCATTTCACCAAGTTGTATAATCAAATCCCCGAACTTATCCACCCTCATAACCAATATGCATGTATGAATTACTACAATGAATTTTATTCTCCTTACCATCATAGGCTTGAAGAAAAGTCCATTGATAATCTCGGTTCCACTATCCACACATGTCCAAAGTTCGAAGAACATCTTGAACGAACCGGTCTACCCCAGGGACAATCAGTTAGACAGACAGACATGTTCACTCTCTTACAACTAATACAAGATATGAACAACCGTATGTTATCATTAGAGCGGAAGGGTACCGTCTCCCCTCTCACCCCTAGAGCTTCATCCTCTTTTGCCCCTCTTTTTAGGAGTTTGGTTGAAAATAATTTTCAGCCCAAAGATATCCTGCCTACGAGTTGGTAAAACTTTTGAGAGGAACACTATGAAGAAACCACGTGTGAGGTAAGGAAGAGTGCTAGAGACAATATCTTTGGTAAAATAATAGAAGCCACTATTGTTTTCCTAGATTTTTCCGAGCCAGAAGATGTCATGGCCATTAATACCATGAACAAAGCCTATACCCCAAAAGGCAAGTTTGACCCTCCTCACAGTTCTTTTATCCCGAGCTCATCCTCAACTGTTGTTGTGCCCCAGGTTCCTAAAATTCCTGAGAGTCAAGGAATCACTCCTCCTCCTCCTTCTTCCAAATACAATATCTTGATTCAATTGGATAACATCAAAGCATATGCAACCCTACTAGACATGGTTGTCATCCCTGAACAACAGATGTATCTGAAACAATTCATTGAAGGAAAGGCTTCCGTTGTGGATAATCTTTCTGAAGAGGTAAGAAAAGAGGATTCTTATGTAAATAAAGTAGGTGTACATAACTTCAAATACCCTGTAAAAAATCCCCCTTTTTATATTTTTGTAAAGATCATGGATAAAATCACCCATTGTTGCCTCATTGATGGTGATTCAGGCCCAAGTGTTATGTCGAATATTATTATGGAAGATCTAGGCTTATCTTGTACAAATGAAAACACCTAAAGCATGATTTCCTATAATAGTATACAACAAACAACCATAGGTGATATTAAATATGTAACCTTGGTTTTATGTGCTCGCCCTAAGATAAGGACAACCCTCAGCATTTAGGTGATTGATATGCCTATAAGAAATTATTCAATTATCTTGGGAAGAGATTGGAAAGCCCTAACAAGTGGATACCTCTCGCTCGACAGGACACATTTATCTATTCCTCAGAATGGTAATAATATCATAGTCCTTAGAGAAGGAAGAATTTCACCCTACATAGTGAGTGTTTTGCAATCTAGCGTAAACTATATCAAAGAAGATGAAGGAGGATATTCCAACTTTGTTGAAGAGGATGATGTTCCTATGGAAATAATTAATTCAGATGATGAATTATGGCATATGCACTTTGATGGTTCACAGTCTAATGAAGGTAACGAGGCTAGTATTATCTTGGTTTCCCCTGTAGGAAAAATTCATAATCTGTCATACAGATTGGAGTTTGCTTGCTCAAATAATGTCATTGAATTCGAAGCTTTGTTGTTATGCATTGAGAACACCCTTAATATTGGTTGTAGTCACCTTTCAGTTTTTGGAAATTTTGAGGTTGTTGTGAACCTGATATGTAAGGCATGCTCTCCTAGTGACAAGATGATGGAACAATACTCTGAAACTATTTGGGCACTTGTATTGAACCTTTTGTCTTTTAACATTACCCGTGTTAAGAAGGAGTTGAGTTCAATAGTTGGTCCCTTAGCTGTCTTTGCAGCCTCTCCTACTCAACAACTCTTGCCTGACTGGCCTGAATGCACTTTCCAATCTCAACATCGTCCATATTTTCCTGACCATGTAGGATCTTGGAAGGCTCTCCCTGATGATGAGATCATTTATGATATCATGCAATATGAACCACTTAAGCTCGAGGAAACTATATCCATGGAAAATAATAAGATTCTTGAGGGCTTGAATCCTCTTGAGGGTTCATTTTTTTTAGTGTTGGAGGCAATAAAGAAAAGGAAGAGGAGTTACAACTGAAGGTGGTTGAATCCATCTCCATGAACATTAGGGCACTTGGATCCTCACCAAACATTAAAATAAATGTTCAGGGTTTGGATAAAGAATAAATGGAGCCTGTTGAATTACTTGGTGGATTTCAAAAGGTTTTTTCTTGGTGTAATATGGGTCTTCGTGGTTTTGATCAAGGTCTTTTTCAACATACTATGAAACCAACTAGGAAAAAAAAAAGACTTGTTAACTCTACACTAAAAGCAACCTTTCGTAGGGAGTCAAGGAATTTATCAAGGACTAAAATGTTTTTTTAGTCCACCCTAGATGGGCTTCCAAATGGGAACCTACTTCGAAGACCATTGATAATATTAGAACCTGCATTAGTCTTTGAACTTTTAGGCAAGCAATTATGAGAAATCATTTCCCCCCTCTCAGCATGAAAATGTTTCTATGACAGGTTGTAGATTTACACTTGGAGCCCTTACTTGATAGTTTGTTTGGTTACAATAAAATCAAGGTAGAAGAGGCAAATATTCACAAAACCACTTGTATTACTAATTGCGATACTATGTCTTACAACTACCTGCCTCCTAGCTTATTTGATACAAGTATCGCCTTAAAATGACATATACACACAACATTCAAGGAATTGGTCAATCTCCATGTTTATCTTGATGATTTAATCATATGCATCCAAAGGCTGATAGTTACGTCAGAATTTCAAGTGTTGGATCATTTCCATATTACTTTTGTCTTGGACACTAACTCATAAATTTTAAAGGAATTACAGAGACGATGGTTTTCTCACAACACTTACAGTCCACGCTTGAAGTATTGCGAGGGACCAACGTGAAAGGTTTTTTTTGCTAATTGGATTCTTCTGTATACTAGTAGCTTAGCTTTTCTTTCGATTTTATGCTTTTTTTTTTCTACCTTACAACACTTTAATTTCTTCTTTCTAAGTTGAGTTTTTATTTTGTTACTGCGTTTTTCCTCTGTCTTTTACTGTTGTTGTTTTAATTTATGCATTATTACTTCTGTTGCAATTTTTTTCTTTATCATCTTTTGAGTGTTTAGTCAAGATAGAATGTTGAATTAGTTCTGCCAGAGTGACACCCCTATAAAATCATTGTTAGTCAATAAAAATCAATCTTGCACAGATGTTTTGATCCCTCCTCTAAAGGACCTTTGAATTTGTTACATATTTCTACTGCTGTCTTACAAGGAATTGGTTCTTTCCCGCTTCTTCTTGCCTATTCTTCATCCATTGAGATATTAAGAGAAAATCTATAAGTTTTCCTCTTTCAAGTCAAGATCATATTCCAGTC
The DNA here is from genome assembly GCA_000966675.3 of Picea glauca. Lineage (NCBI taxonomy): Eukaryota > Viridiplantae > Streptophyta > Pinopsida > Pinales > Pinaceae > Picea > Picea glauca. Next base: position 283,644 of record JZKD02S0403961.1, on the reverse strand, counting down.
AAATGATTATGCATACAGTGGTAAAAACCCTCATACTTAACACTTTTCATGAGTTATTCCCAAATTCCTGGTCATCTTTCCATTAAATCCACTCACTTCACCCTGTTTCTCAATCATTCGAGTTACGTATCCTTGAGATTACTATTCTTGATCTGTGAAACCATGAGTTCTAAGTTCTAATATGTTAAAAAAAAAATTCCATGTGGAGTCACCAGTTTGTTGACGATTGAAAACATGAATGTAGTTTCACCCGCAAAGTGTTGCTTAAGCCTATTATATTAAAAATAAATAATACTAGCAGGTGGGACCCCCTTGAACTATTAGAGATAAGATATGTGCATTTTGATGTTGATATGATGTGCGACACATGGTTGATGAATATCTTGTGTTATTGGTTATAAATGAGTTTATGAAAAGTTGGTTGCTTACACTACTACAACATATGTTATTCATCAATATCATTATGTTTTGTTCTTATTACACCTGCATAACAAATATGTTAGTGAAAATTGTAGAAAGGCAGTTTTGAGAAAGAGAAAAGTACTATATTTGATGCAAAAGAGACATAGTTCTGCAATACTACAATATGCATGAAAATACTTGTTGATAATTAAGTCCTAGCTAACAAGGAAATGGCTAAGAAATTTTGTTAAAATACATTTTATATGCATATGGTGGAAATTTTGGTGGCGTACGGAAGTAATGGCTTGCAATTTTATATAGTCTATATGTATGGTGATTATGCTATGTTTCGGGTTGATGTTGATCACGCTATTGGTGATGATTCTATACATGATCATTTAGATTGTATAGTGGTCAAGCGATTTATTTGAGTTGTATTGGGAATGTAAACATGGGTGGTGGATTTGGCAAAATAACAATGCAAATGGTTGAATTGTTATACAGAACTTGGATTATACTATGCTTTAAATATGTTGATGTTCTTAATGAAAGGGTTGATTAATGGTGTCAATGGGGGGCTCGTTGGCATGTACTGTGGAGTAAATGAGATGTGGGAAGAGGCGACATTCATTTACCGTACGTCACCTTTACCCTTGTGATTGGTTGTCACCCTAGTTAGACTATTGTTTGTTCTTGTTCTTGTATTCATGCTCTGAATTTTTGGCAAGGTGAAACTGCTCGACCACCTTCCATATTATGGATTTTTATTAACAAGTATGTCTCTTTTTTCCATTCTTGACTTCAATGTGGTTACGAAATAATTTTGGCTCAGTTGTGTGGGTTTGTGTTTGTCCTGAGTGCTGCCACTGTGTGGAATTTTGGTTTTGAATGGAAAATGGATGGTTCTACTTATAATTTTTTTGATTTCATCAGAGTTGGTGGTCTTCCTGGGTGATAGCTCTTTGTTACCACTCTGTTGGTTAAAGTGTTTTTAAATCATGGATGGATCGTTATCTTCACAATTCTTAGGTTTAACTAGAGCCTTGTTTTTTGTTTCGGCCCTATCAAGGAACTGCCTCTTGTTCACAAGCGAATCATAGTCCTCCTTGTGTGTACACCTTTGGCCTCAAAGTTTCATTATAGTTGGTGTGTTTTACTCCTATGACGGCTACTGTGCAAACCCTTAACCCTCTATACTAGAGATGCATAGGGAGACTGTCAAGCCTATTAAGTTGTTCCCAATTATTGTGGTCTATTACTTCAAATGTGGTCTCACCCGTTGGTCTTATAGCAGTCGTGTTGGTATAGATTTTCGTCACTACCTCTATGATAATAACATGAGCCTTACATTGCCAATTTGCACTTCTAAAAGTTCACAATCACCCACCTGATGTCAAAGAAGCTTAGTTGTTTTTAAATGGAAGGGCCTCTGTCTGTTTTGATTAGATGCATGGGTACGCATAGATACCATGACTTGTTCGATTGATTGATTTTTTTACCAAAATGGTGAATTGTTGGTTGATGTACAGTCACTAGTTTGACACTTATTGTGATTTTCTTGATGGCTGACATTGGTCACGATTGCTTAGCATTTCTCACACAAGTCATGTTCTGTGTATGGTGTTTTTTAAATGAAACATTGGCCATGACAACTATGTTTCCCCTGGGGCCGAATGAAAATCAACTAGTTAACTATAGAAGGCATATCCACGACATCTTGTGTTGTTGGTTGATAGGCCTGGGTGTGCACATTTTTTATTGAATCACGGTGTCACTTAAATGAACCAACCACTTATTTATGTGCACATCCCCAACACGATATGTTGAGTTATTGGCACGATTGTGTGTTTCTTGTGACAAGTGGAAATGTTTTATTGTGGAGTTTGGTTGGTTGCGCTCTATGTGTAGTATGGGTAGTTTTTTTTATACTCAGTGATACCCTCAGAGTTTTTTAAGCATGCTATTTATTGAAATTAACCACTGTTGATGACATTTGTGTCAGGTATTTGGCTTGGCTCTTAAGTCGCATTGAGATTTTTTGTTTTACAGTGGCATGGTTACATTTCCTTGGACATTTACTCATGCATAGCTTGTGTCTCAATGATGACTGTTGGTTTTATAGTCAATTGTCATTTCATGCGTGGCATGTGAGGTTTTGATTATTTTGATTGTTCTACTATATATATATATATATATATATATATATATATATATATATATATATATATATATATATATATATATATGTGAACACATATCTCTTTATATATTTATTTTCACTATATTACAAAAATACATATCATTTTTATTTTTATGATATGATATGTTTATATATTTGTGTTTTTTGTATAACTGTATGTGCGCTGTGTATTTTTATTTCTATAGTTTGGTATAGTGTTCTGTTGTTGACTGTTATAAAATACAGAATGTGCAAATAAAGGAAACATAACCTCTTACAAATTGTGTGAAATACTTTTGTTTTGTGATGGCACTGTGTTGGATATTAATGGACACT
>JZKD02S0403961.1:222203-268469 GCA_000966675.3 Picea glauca | reverse complement strand
TAAAAGGAGGTTTCCCCCTCGAAGAGGCTTATTATCTGAAATTATATCTGTTTCAAGGCGTTGAGTACTTTTCCTGAGGTTTTTCCATGCTATATTGAGGTTTGGTTCTTAACATCAACAAAGATTTGTACTAATTGGAAGACTAAAAGGAGTAACAGTAGATATGGATAAATTATGGACTACAACCGACTTCAAAGTAATCAAGATAGTGGATGGAACAACACCTTATCTGGAATTTCTTGGATTGGATTTGGAGTTTGATAACCACGCCATAATCAACTTAAATACATAGAAGATGGCCTTCGAGTCAGGAGAATACAAATTCATTATGCCATTGGACCCATCAGAAGGGGAAAGGTTCATAGAACCTACTTGCTTGGACCTAGAGGATATTAACTAGTTGTATAGAACAATTACACGAGATGAACATTACATGAACCCAACTGTAGATGGGATACTCGGTTGGTGAAGCATGACCCCATGTGTGTCATACACATATACGGGCTTAGAAAATTGGCAACGGAGGTTACACAAAATCTCCATAATAAGATGTGAAAGAATAAACTATGCAGTAAGATGGGTAGGTATGGAGATAAGGGAACCTCCCAGTTTCCATGGGGTGAATGACCTAGAAGCATTCTTAACATGGTACGAATATGAAGTGTTATAAAATCATAGGTTCTTAGTTGTTGATATAGCACTTAAGGAAACACCTGCAAGATGGTGGGGGCACACAAAGAAATAATGAAAGGTTGGTACTAATATACGTGGTTACTGCACATTAGGTTTGGCGCAGAACAGGGAAGAAACCAACTACAAAAATATGATGGAAAGGGAGCATCAATAGAACAATTGGAGAAGTGCAGAGTGCTATGGAAAATCACACCACAGGTGGACTAGCCCCGTCAATTTATTCACACATTAGAAGGCATTCCAAAAAACTTTTATGCAGACCAGGAATTGTGTAGAGGAACTATGAGCTAGACAATATTCCAACAGAATTTTACAGTTACTTTCTCATTTGAGCATGAGAACCCCAACATAGATACATGACTTAAATAAATTACAGGGGTGATATTTATTAAAGAACCGGAGGTTTAACTCATGACAAAATAACAATGGAAAAACAGACAGAGAGTAAAAGAACTACTGCCATGCTACCATGTGGAGGAAGACGCACCAGATGAAGATGACCTATGCGATATTCTGATTGAGGAAGTGTTGACAGGAGAAAATGACCGTCCGTCAACTAGGAGAACGAATCTGGTCTGGGGTTGTCTAAATAACCCAATCTGTTTGGTATAACTCGTTTTGACGGGCTTAATGGCTCTGTTAGCCAATCTAAAGTCCTAAAAGAAAATAAACAAGAAAAAGAATTAAATAATTAATTGCTAAACACTACATCATATATGTACATATACTCTAATATAACTATTGTAGGTGTATTTAAGAAAAAAATATTGAAATCTCACTTATTTACATTATTTACAAATTTCAAGTTTTAATCGAAACTTACGAAATCAATGTGAAAATGATTTCTTTTAAGAATAAGATAAAGAAAGCACATTTAAATCTTTTCTATTTTCTTTCATAAATCTAACTAATCTTGAATTGAATAAACTATGAAGCGTAGACGTGCAAGTAGTCAAAAGTTGAACCAAACACTCTGGTTTCATTAATATGTAAATGAAAGAATTGAAAAAGACAAAGGAGCTAACATGTTGTTAGTTTGTGAGATATATCCAAGCGTCTGTATGAGTGAACAATATCCAACTGCCATGCCCAAGAGAAAAATCTGCGACATAATTTATGACTGTTTTAAATAAATTCAAAACACGTATTGACAGTTGGGGTTTAATGACAGAGGAGGAAACATAAATTGAACCCTATGATATTATAATTGCACATAATTACAACATGATAAATCTGAGTGTAACTTATTGCATTTCATCATTCAATTAAAATTCAAAAGATAAATCCTATCATTTGAATTGGAGATATGATCACAGTATTTATACTAGAGAAGCAAATGATATTTATAATATATGTATCCCAAACACAATAGATCATTAAGTCTAAATATATCATACCTATTAGTATATGGATTAACAAAACATAAATGAAAACATCATTTACAAAAGGCTAAAGCCAAAATGCATATATGTTGTTTCATTAAGTCTTGGAATCACTCATCCATGTTCTGCCCTAGGCCAAGATAATTTCCTTTACAAAATATAGAGTATTTAAAGAGATTATGAAAACTAAACTTCCTATCTTCCAAGATAGGATCAGATCTCAAAAAGATCTAAAAATTACAAATATAGAGGGCTCAGAGCCACTTGATCAAATTCTATCTTCAAAATTTATGAAAGTTCTCTCCTATTTACAAAATAAGAAAAAGACTTATCTACTCCAATAATTTGAGCATAATCCATCCCATAAGATCAGCAATTAGATACACCCTGTCTTTAAAAAATGAAATGAGAGCAAGTTAAACATTTCATTAACTAACAATTTCTAAATTTATATGAAAAAAATGACTTGGCTACAAAATCTCTCGACTATGTAGCCAGTCTTATTATTGGTAACATAAATCCAAATAGATATAAATTGATTAAAGAAACAACAAATAAAGAATGACTGTAACAAAATTCAATCTTACCGTTTCACTAATAACAAGAATTGGATCACGATATCTTAGAATTTATCACAGCCTTTACACTGTCATCATTTTTTATAACAATATTGCATGTCCTTTTTAGACGCTTCGCTTGCCTTTGTGCATTGGCCTTGAGTTCACAGTTTGCATTTGGCAACGATTCAATGAGAGTCCTGAGAGTTTTGATCTTTGCTTGGAGAATGGGATGTTTGTATAGTACTTCCCTATCCAATGCAAACAAACTTCACAATGCACAGCAGGGGCAATCTTTTGAGGAAGCATGTAATTTTGTGCTAAAACATCCACGCTACCCATTGTCATATTTTGACCGATATTCATGCATGTAAACCCCTTACTATCTTTTAGACATGGTGGTATATTATTGACATAATCGAATGGTTGGTCTGGTTTGCAACAAATCGGATCTTCCTGTACTAGAAACCTTTCAATCTCTGAGTCAGAATCCTCATGGATATCGATCGAATCGATCAAGCTCACATGAGGCTTGGATCTATTACGCAGACTCCTTGAAATGAGTCGACCATCCCTCTTATTGCGAAACCCTAACATTGCTTGATTCTTCTTTGACTGTTTGCGAGGGTTTTTATTGTCTGACTTTATAGTAGGGTTAAGGCAGACAATCGGTTCATGCACAGGAGTTTTAATAAACTCATAAATAACATTATGTTGTCCACATAAAAGTCGATAACGTAATGTCTCTTCATGAGGGTTTTCATCCAAGAAATATGGCTTGCCGCTTGAGAGAGCAAGAGGTTTTTCTATCATAGGTTTATCCACCACATGGGTTTCTACAAGAATTTATGTAACAAAACCATTTAGAGCTAGAAACCCTTCCTAATCATCAACCAAGGTTTTCAAATGATGAACCAACAGTAATTTAATCAAACCATGGTGAAAGAGGCTAGAATCTAGATTATGCTTCTTGTATCTCTTCGATATTTTATACAAACTTTTTAGCAGGTAAAATGACATATTTAGATGGAAGCCAATAAAATGCATGAGCAATCTCACATGGTAAAGGAAGACCAGACCATAAAAGCCTTCACAGGTAATAATTTTTTTTAAAACTACTAACAAACCATGCCATCTAACCTTGAGTAGGGAGACTAGAATACCTTTTTAACAATAGTCTATTTTTCTGGAGGTGACAAAAAGACTCCAGGGTACTTCGTCCAATTTCAAATTTTTAAACCACTTTTGACCAGTGAGAGGGAGCCCTGTTGCTTTACTCAGAAAATCTTCGGTGATATCCAACTGAATATGACACACCTTTGCTCTGTATCCATCAAATGTAAGGTCAAATTCTTTGTCCACTTTCAATTTATACCCTTGGAACTTCTTAATAAACATATCCTAGCCCTGGCTCCTCAAATCCTCACTCACACCATCATAAAGAAACAATGTTTGAGAGCCATTCGGCTCTACTCAGACGACAGGGACCATTACAGGCTCAAACAGACTGTAGCAAGGGCGACTTGAACTAAATGTGGGTTAAGGGGGTAGCAGTAAAAGTGGCAAGTATGATCTGATACCATGGAAACAAAACTAGTAACATACTAGCGTGACCATAACATAAGAACAAGGGTTTCAATCATGAAATTTGAGCATTTCTAGTAATGAACGTTTTGAGTTCAGAGCATAACACAAGACCTTAGATCCTAATGAGAGATCTGCCACTTCAAACTGCTAGCTAAAATGAAGTACAGGATATGATCCTGGTGCATTTAATTGCCACGACATGTGATAGGTCGACTAGATTTTCAAAGGTTAGGAGAGGATAGGTTTTTACAATCCAAATGCAAATCGAAAATTTAATATCAAAGTTCATTTACCAAGAATTTAAATGAACAATGTTATATTCCAAATACAAATCAACATAGGTATTATATCGATATTCAAACAAACTCAAAAGGAAAATCATCCCAATATTGAATAGGAAGTAGATACAAGTCAGAGTGAACTTTTTAGCAACCAAGCAATGGATAGAGTCATAATGAAAAATTAAGTTTAAATGCTTGATTCATGCTTATAGTCATGAATCAATCATAAAAATGAAATATAAAAGTAAAACAAATAATAAACAAACATCTTTTTAATAATCGAATAATCACCCTCAAATAGTAATATTTACAGGATGAGGCGAAGGCAGCTACATGAGTTGACATTTGACATTGAAAAAGAAAAAAAATGTAGGGCTGCCAATAGTGGAGACTTAATGGGAGAAGTAGTTATCTCTACATCACCAATGAGTTCATGTGAGGACTGATTAAAATGATTAAAAATTGAACAACAGTTGAAGGAAATCAAGCATCTCAATAAAATTTCAACAATCATCACACAATCCAGCTTCAGATATCTTACTGTTAAGTTGAAATCTGGTGACAAATATTAATTATGAGAGAAATGATATTCAAGCCAATGGCTCCGATACTGTTGGCAGGGCCACTGCTTCCAGTAGAAATCCATATCCTTGATAGGGATTTCAATTATTCCACTCTGACACCTCTACCATGTCCAAGAATTTTCTATACAAAATGAAGGGCACTTATGACCAACATCAAAATTTATACCTGATAATTTTCTTGAACCCGACATCGTTTTGCTGCCAGCAGGCCTGTTCAGTACCCTGACAAAGTTGTCTTGGCATCATGTATGCATTTACCTACTGCCAGCAGACTTGTTCAGTATCTCAGAGGGTTTACAGACACTTCCCACAAATCTCTAGAAATTATTTACAATTTTGATATAAATTTAATGATATTCAGAAGAGCAGGGTGATGCTGAAAATTTCAGTTTTCAGAACACTTGATATTGCCCATCCTTTAATTTATCGCTTAATAACCTTCTTTATGATCTGAAATTAGATTTCTGATGAGACTAATTTTTTGAAGAAAGGAAGGCATACTTGAGTTGTTTTGTTTAAAACAGTGACAACGTAAAGACCTTTAATGATGGTCATGTCTACTCATAATTATAAAGTGAAACCATGAAACCTATTCTGAATAGAAAACTTCTTTAGCTAGTCTGCATTTCAGGAATTTACAACATTGATGCTCTGACAGACCTTGACTTTTTATTCATAATGAGGCATTATGGTTTCCGTTTATGAACTAAAAGGTGACACAGACATAAGTTTAACCAGAAATCAACGAAATTAAGCAAAATGAAAAGAACCAAAAACCAAAAAACAAAAGTAAATCAAAACAGAAAAATTATGTACAAAGGTGGATATGGAAACATCAAGAAAAATACCTTTTGAGAGCTTGGCTATTCACCGAGAAGGTTTCTAGCTATCCTTCCAAACTGTGTAGATGGAAAGAGATGGGGCCTAATTTTTTAGCAATTATGAAAGGCCCCAACCACAGGTTCTGGAACTTGGTGTGTTCCCATTTTCCTTCGTGAGGTTTATCCCATTTGAGGACCAGGTATCCTACCTCAAAGTTTCTATCTGAAGAAGATCTCGAATCAAACAATCCTTTCACAATCTGTCGATGTTGATCTAGCCTTTCTTTTTCTTGCGTTCTAACTTCTTCTAGTTTCAACAAGGCATTAATTTGACCTTGAAGAGGAGGGCATTCCTCTTCTTGAACTTTCTGCGATAATTGCAGAGAGGGAAGAAGAACATAAGGAGGGAGAATTTCCTCTCTTCCATAGACGAGGAATAAATGGAAATTACCAACAAATTTTTTTGGTTTCACCCTATCAGCCCAGAGTGCATTGAAAAGCGCATTGTGCCAACTTTTGTGGTTTTCAAAAACTGTCCTCTTGATGATTTTTATCAAGTTTTTATTCGTTGATTCTGCTAGGCCATTTACTTGGGGGTAATAGTTGTAAGAATACTTCAATTTGATCCCTTTTTCTAAAGAAAAAACACTCATATTGAGGGGTGAAAAGTAAGAAGCGTTATCGAATACCAAATATTTGGGAACGTTGAATCTAGTAATGATATTCGAGTTGAGAAAAGATATTACCTGATTAGTGTTCACCACTTTCAGGGATACATCCTTGGACCATCTAGCAAAATAATCCGTTGTTGTAATGATGTATCTATGCTTCTGTGAAGAGGCAGGTTTGATTGGCCCTATGATGTTGAGACCCCACTACTGAAAACATGAATCTATTGAAACAGGCTGCAAAGGGAATGCTAATTTTTTTACTCATCCAGCAGCCTTTTGGCAGATTATGCATTTACAACATAATGCACGGGAATCCTTAAATAATGTGGGCCAATAGTACCCATATATTAATACTTTGTGAGAAGTGGTGTCTCCACCAAAATTCCCACCGACTTTACTTGCATGAAGTTCAGATAATACTCTTTCTGCTTCATCTCTTTCCAGACAACGTATGAGAACACCATCAAAATTCTTTCGGAATAATACGTCATTTATCAACTAGAAATGTGCAGATTTTAGTCTTAGTTCTCTCCTCTTTTTTGGGTCGATATGACGAGGAGAAGAACCATGTGTTAAATAAAACTTAATATCATCGAGAAAAGGGTTAGTAACAACTTGTGTATAACTGATTTGTTCTCTGTCACGCTGGTTTACAGTTAAGAAATTGATTTGACTTTCTTGTTCTTTAACTGAATCAACAACTAGTTTACATAGGCCTTGACCTCTAACAATTTGTGCAGGAGTTATTTAGAGGTCATATTCTTGTAATGATGTCATCCAGTTTTCTTGTTTCTCACCCAGATCATTTTGTACTAACAAGTTTCTAACCGCGACATAAGGGACAATGACTTTAGTTTTGGATTTCAACAAATATGATCGAAAGTGTTTCACTACTTTAAAAACTGCATAAGCCTGTTGATCTACAGCTGAGTAGTTTAGTTCAACTCCTTTAAAAGATGAGCTCATGAAGGAAATGGGAATTTCATTGATTTCAGCACTCTTTTGTGTTAGGACAACAGCATAAGATCGATCAGAGGCAAAAGTGTAAAGAGTGAAATCTTGTGAGAAATCAGGGCTCATCATGGAAGGGGCTTCCACTATGGCATTTTGGATCGAATCAAAAGCTTGATTTTCCTATGGTCCCCAATGATACTAGACATCCTTTTTAATTAAATTTTGCAATGGCCTTACCATTTCTGAGAAACTTGGGACAAACCTTCTGACAAAGTTAATCTTGCCTAGAAAAGACTACATGGATTTTTTGGAAGAGGGAGGGGAGAGTTTAGAAATATCTCGAGTTCTTTCAGGATCGATAATCATTCCATCTTTGGACACTATGAAACCGAGTAATTTTCCTTGCTCAACTACAAAGACCAGTTTCTTAGGGTTGAGAGATATTCCCTACTTGCGACATTATTCTAGGATAGCCCTAAGGTGAGAAAAATGATCTTTCCAGTTTTTAGAGAAAATGGTTACATCACCAAGATAGACCACTACTTGTTGATTTAGGAGGCCATGAAAATCAATGTCCATTTTTCTCTGAAAAGTGGCCCCAGAATTCACGAGCCCAAAAGGCATCTTCCTGTAGGCATAAGTTCCCCATGGGGTACGAAAAGTGGTTTTGAGCTAGTCCGAGGGAGACATTAGGACTTGGTTGTATCCTAAAAAACCGTCTAACAGAGACAATATTTCGGAACAAGAAACTTGTTGGATAATTTGTTCCATTGGAGGAATGGGATAATTATCTTTGTCCGAAGCTCGGTTCAAGTTACGAAAATCGACATAGAGTCGAATTTCACCACTTTTATTCCGTACAGGAACTAGATTAGACACCCATTGTGTCTGTCTCACCAAGAAGATTATCATTTCATTCAGTAATTTATTTAGTTCTTTCTTGACAGTGGGTTCCAACTTAAGGTGCGTATTTTTCAGCTTCTACTGAAAAGTTTGAGTCTGATATTTCATGGTGATGACATGTTGTATAATATTAGGATCAAATGTTTTCAGATCATCATATGTCCAAGCGAAAACGTCTTTGAATTCTTTAAATAATTTAATAAATGTAGATAGTTCTTGCTCAGAACATCATTTTCCTAGATTAATGTTTTGGGGGTTTTCGTGAGTCCCTAAGTTGACTGTTTCATAAACTAGAGAAGAGTTATTTGTTGTACAATTTACTAACCCTCTAAACTTATCATGCAAGTCATAAAACTTTTCTAGTCTTAACACAAATTTTGGAATAGAGTTTACCAGATCAGACATCAATTCGAGAGATCTAGGATCTGATATTACCAAGAAGTTGCATATGTTTTCATCGTGGGTGCCTTCATCGATAACTGCACCTTGAAAAGTGTCCTCCATATGCAAGAAGTTAGTGTTTTGATAATCATCGTCGAAAACTCTCCAATTGGTGATGTTGTCCGGGATTGATGGCCTGAACAATAATTCAATTGAAAATGCCTTCAGAGAGAGACCCTCTATGAGAAAAATTTTAGAAGCGACATTAGCCAACAAATCTTCTTCTAAATTATTTAATCTAGGAATGGAATTTATATTAAATGTTGAAAATTTGTGCATTAGATTCCATACCTCAGTTTGGTAACTTTTTCAGATGTGGTGATAGGCAATGTATGGAATTTCTTACCTTCCTGACCACAATTTTTGAGTCACTAAATACTATTAAGTTCCTTACATCCATATCTATAGCTTTCCTAAGTCCTTGAAAAAGTGCCTCGTATTCGACGATGTTGTTAGTGCACTCAAATTCCAATCGACAAGAACTGACAGTCTTATTACCTGTGGGGTCAATGAGTACACATATTGCACCCAATCCCTCTTTGGATTTGGATCCATTGAAGTAAATTGACCAAATATGAGCTTCGTCGGCAGTGTTTGGCACATTTGGCAAAGTTGACGATTGAGTACAGGTCATGATCTCTAATTGCTGCTCCGGATCAGTGATGGGGGAAGTTTCGGCCATGAAATTACCGAAAAAGGTGTTCATTCCCTGCATTTCAAGTGAATTAGTGGATGCAGTAAATGGTTCATTCGCATCATTCAAATCCATGATGATGTGTTTGAGATAACATTCATGATTAATCCTGATTCTATTTGGTTGTCCATTTTCTGGCAGCCACAAATGAGACCAATCTGTGGCAAAGTAACCATGTATTTGCTCAAACCAATCCCTGCTAAAAAAAAAACCATAGACTTTGGGGATGTCAACAACAATGATGTCAATAATTTGGTGAACCTTAGGATTAGAATATAGCCTAACCAACACATTCTTTAGTTCATCGATTACCTTAACGTTTGTCTGATCAAGCTGAATGATTTTAAGACTAGAAGGTTGAACTTGTTCGTTATTTTTTTGGCAAATAGATAAAGGAATCACATTCGATGATGCACAGGAATCCATCATGAAATTATGTACATTTCTATTATAAATTTCAAAAGTTAATAAAAAAGGTGGGACATTTTTGCGAGTATTAACAACAGAATTCTGTTGATTTTTAGTCGTTATTCCCAAAACAATTTTATCTACATTTGATACAGTTTGTGCAGTCAGATCCCTTTTATCTAGGGGTTTAGATGTCGTTTTAGTAGAGGTATTTTGGGTTGTTTTAGAATTGATTTCTATAGTTTTCTTGCAGTTCAGGTCGTTGTTTTTAATATTTTTTGTGATGTTCTAAAGCATTTTCTACAGAATAAGAGGAAATTTCAAAAGTTCAAAAACTAAAATATTAGCCCTTAGTTTCTTCAGGTCTTCAATCAAATCATATTCTAAAACAGGGGCTGCTAAATTCTGTTTTATTTCAGTTTGTTTTGATTGTCTCAGAGGCACATTATTATTCATTTCGGAAGAGATTTTACTCTGTGTTTTTCTTCTGGTGTTGTAAGGGTGGACAATTTCAGAGTTTTCTTGAAAACTATTGTCGGAGAAGTTCCCGAAGATATTGAGAGATGAATCCTCTTCTTCAGGTACTTCTTCTTCAACTATGCCTTCAGAATTTTCAGGGGGAATAGAGTTATCATGTGCTTCAAGGATAGTTTGTAGAGCGCATTGTAAGATTTCAAAATTAATACCTTCTGAGGTCAGATTTGGTTGTTTGGGGGGAAAAGGCTTTCTAAAATGAGGTTTAAAACTTCCTTTTCTTGAGGATGACTCTTCATCCGATCTCTTCAAGTCTATGACTTGATTCGATAATCTTTGGACAACCTTTTGCAAACTTTCTAAGTCTAGAGTTTCTGGTTGGCTTTTGGCTTGGGGAGGCCTTGCAAGGATTTCAATTTTATTTTTAGAGGATGAATTTTTTTCAACTTCACTATTGAGATTGTATTTCAAACTTAATATGTCCTTTTCGATTTGGCTTGCCTCTTTGAAGGCTTCCAGTAATATAGACTTTTTAGACCTCTTAACCCAAATTATTATATTATTATGTAGGGCCTTGGTGTAATATGTGACAATTAGACTTTCTGCAGGCATTGAATCTACGGGGATTTGATTCTTTAATGTGAGAAATCCTTGGTTAAAATCTTTTACTTTCTCCTTAGGGTTCATTTTTAGGCTGGAGAGTTCCATCACCAAGACTTATGGGGTTTTATCGTCTCCAAACTTCTCTAAGAAACATGTTTTGAATTTGTCCCAAGAGACAATGGTTTGGGGTTGTTGGGAGAAATACCATGTAGAGTCATTTCCCTCAAACATATAAGGAAAGTGTCTACATACTACATATTCATTCTCTACACTTCGGAGTCTAATGGCCAACATGAATTTCTTTATGTGATCTCCAACAGATTGCTTAAAATCTGGATCAAATTTAGGTAACTATTTCTCCAGGTGTTTTGGCAATGGGTATTGGGGTCCAAGTATAGACACAACATCTTGATCAAGCCACGTCCTAACGGGATTGTTTCGGTTTTCCATGGGTGTAGGTGGTGTCAAATGATGAGATGGTTCAAATGAGGAACTACCTTCATCGGAAGATTCTCCTCTTGAAGAGGATGGATATGAATGAGGTGGGGAAGGTGGAATACCAGATCCCCCGGCTCCAAGAGTAGGTGTATGGTCAGGATCTATGGTATTATCTCCTAAATAATCTAAACAAAGGTCAATGTCTTCAATTTGCTCTCGAATATCCGAGAAATCTATAGGTTGATTGATAGGCCTACCAAGTTGTTTCATACAGGCCAAAGCACTGTGAGTCCTTAAGAGTGATTGATGAACAATTTCTTGTACGTCGACCCCTTGAGGGTTTGGTGTTACTAGCTCAATGGGAATCTTAGGATTTTCATTCAAGGTAGTTGTTGTTTCATAAGTAACGTTGTTGTCTGAGTGACTATGTGTTACTACAGGGTAGCGAGTGTGTGGGGGTGGAGTTTTGCGACTTCCACGTGCCATCAATTGTAGTCAGGCCCACCTTCTCATGCCATTTTTTGATGGGTGAAAATGATCATCTGTCAACTAGGATAATGAGTCTAGTCCGGGGTTGTCTAAATAACCCAAGTCATTTGGTATAACTCGTTCTGACGGGTTTAATGGCTCTGTTAGCCAATCTAAAGTCCTAAAAGAAAATAAACAAGAAATAGAAATAACTAATTAATTGCTAAACACTACATTATATATGTACATATGCTCTAATATAACTATTGTAGGTGTATTTGAGCAGAAAATATGCAAATCTCACTTATGTACATCATTTACAAATTGCAAGTTTTAATTGAAACTTATGAAATCAATGTGAAAATGATTGCTTTTAAGAAGAAGATAAAGAAAGTACATTTAAATCTTTTCTATTTTCTTTCATAAATCTAACTAATCTTGAATTGAATAAACTATGAAGCGCAGATGTGCAGGTAGTCAAAATTTGAACCAAACATTCTAGTTTCATTAATATCTAAATGACATAATTGAAAAAGACAAAGCATATAGCATGTTGTTAGTTTGTGAGATGTATCCAAGCGTCTGTATGAGTGAAGAATATCTGTCTGCCACGCCCAAGAGAAAAATCTGCAATGGACTTTATGATTGTTTTAAATAAATTCAAAACACGTAGTGACAGTTGGGGTTTAATAATAGAGGAGGAAACATAAATTGAACCCTGTGATCTTATAATTTCACATAATTACAACACGATAAATCTGAGTGTACCTTATTTCATTTCATCATTCAATTAAAATTCAAAAGATAAATCCTATCATTTGAATTGGAGATATGATCACAGTATTTATATCTAGAGCAGCAAATGATATTTATAATATATTTATCGCAAACACAATATATCATTAAGTCTAAATCTATCAGACCTATTAGTATATCAGGATTAACAAAACATAAATGAAAACATCATTTACAAAAGGCTAAAGCCAAAATGCATATATGTTGTTTCATTAAGTCTTGGAATCACTCGTCCATCTTCTGCCCTAGGACAAGATGATTTCCTTTACAAAATATAGAGTATTTAAAGAGTTTTTGAAAACTAAACTTCATATCTTCAAAGATAGGATCATATCTCAAAAAGATCTAAAACTTACAAATATAGAGGGCTAAGATCCACTTGATCAAATTATATCTTCAAAATTTATGAAAGTTCTCTCCTATTTACAAAATAAGAAAAAGAGATATATACGCCACTAAGTCGAGCATATTCCATCCCATAAGATCAGAAATCAGATACACCTTGTCCTGGAAAAATGAAATGAGAGCAAGTTAAACATTTCATTAACTAACAATTTCTAAATTTATATGGGAAAAATGACTTGGCTACAAAATCTCTCGATTATGTAGCCAGTCTTATTAATGGTAATAGAAATCCAAATCAGTCTAAATTGATTAAAGAAACAACAAATAAAGCATGACTGTAACAAAAATCAATCTTACCATTTAACTAATAACAAAAATTGTATCACGATATCTCAAAATTTATCATGGCCTTTACACTGTCAACAGTTTTTATAATAATATTGGCTGTCCTTTTTAGACACTTCGCTTGACTTTGTGCATTGGCCTTGAGTTCACGATTTTCATTTTCCAATGATTCATTGAGAGTCATAAGAGTTTTGATCTTTTCTTGAAGAATGGGGATGTTTGTATAGTACTGCCCTATCCAATGCAATCAAACTTCACAATGCACAGCAGGGGCAATCTTTTGAGCAAGCATGTAATTTTGTGCTAAAACATCCATGCTACCCACTATCAGCCTTTGACCTAGCTTAATTCCTATAAACCCATTGATATATTTTAGACACGGTGGGAGATTATTGACATAATTGAATGGTTGGTCTGGTTTGAAACAAATCAGATCTTCATGTGATAGAAACCTTTCAATCTCGGAATCAGAATCCTCATGGATCTTGATCGAATTGATTGAGCTCACATGAGGCTTGGATATATTACGCAGACTCTTTGAAATGAGTCAACCAACCATCTTATTACGAAATCCTAACATTGATTAATTCTTCTTTGAGTGTTTGCGAGGGTTTTTACTGTTGGACTTTATAGTAGGGTTATGGAAGAAAACCGGTTCATGCACAGGAGCTTTAATAAACTCAGAACTAACATTCTATTTTCCACATAAAATCCAATCAGGTAATGCCTCTTCATGAGGTTTTTCATCCAATAAATCTGGCTTGCCACTTGAGAGATCAAGAGGTTTTTCTATCATAGGTTTATCCACCACAGGGGTTTCTATAGGAATTTTTGTAACAAAACCATTTCGAGATAGAAACCCATCCCAATCATCACCCAGGGTTTTCAAATGATGAACCAACAGTAATTTAATCAAACCATGGTGAAAGAGGTTAGAATATATATTCTTCTTCTTGTATCTCTTCAACATTTTATACAAGCTTCTTAGCAGGTAAAACGACATATTTATATGGAAGCCAATAAAATGGATGAACAATATCACATGTTTAAAGAAGACCAGGCCATAATGGACTTCACAGGTAATAAATTGTTTTAAAACTACTAACAGACCATGCCATCTAACCTTGAGTAGGGAGACCAGAATACCTTTGTCACAACAGTCTATTTTTATGGAGGTGACGAAAAGACTCGAGGGTACTTCGTCCAATTTCAAATTTTTATACCACCTTTGACCAATGAGAGGGAGCCATGTTGCTTCACTTAGAAAATATTCGGTGATCTCCAACTGAATATCACCCACCTTTTCTTTGTATCAAACAAATGTTAGGGAAAATTATTTGGCCACTTGCAATTTATATCCCTGTAACTTCTTAATGAACATATCCCAACTGTGGCTCTTCAGATCCTCGCTCACATCATCATAAAGAAACAATGTTTAAGATCCATTCGAATCTACTTGGACGACAGGGGCCATTATAGGCTCAAACAGACTGTATCAAGGGCGACTCAAACTAATTGTGGGCTAAGGGGGTAGCAGTAAAAGAGGCGAGGCGGAGCTGATACCATGGAAAAAAAACTAGTAACAGACCAACGTGACCATAACATAAGCATAAGGGTTTTAGTCATGAAATTCGGGAGTTTCTTGTAATGAACGTTTTAAGTACAGAGAATAACACAAGACCTTAGCTCGTAATGAGAGGCCTGTCACTTCAAACTTCCATCTAAAACGAAGTACAAGATACGAACCTGGTGCGTTTAATTCCCATGACATGTGATAGGTAGAATAGATTTGCAAAGGTTAGGAGAGGATACGTTTTTACAATCCAAATGAAAATAAAAAATTTAATATCAAAGTTGATTTACCAATAATTTAAATGAACAAGATTATAGTCCAAATGCAAATCAACATAGGTATTATATCGATATTCAAACAAAGTCAAAAGGAAAATCATCCCAATATTGAATAGGAAGTAGATACAAGTCACAATGAACTTTTTAGCAACCAAGCAATGGATAGAGTCATAATGCAAAATTAAGTTTGAATTCTTGATTCATGCTTACAATCATGAATCAAGCATAAAAACGCAAGATAAAATTAAAACAAAGAATAATCAAACATATTTTTAATAATTGAATAATCACCCTCATATAGTAATATTTACACGATGAGGCGTAGGTAGCTATAGGAGTTGTCATTTGTCATTGAAAAAGAAAACACATGTAGGTCTGCCAACATGAAGGTGAAGGTGAAAGAGAAGTTGAGGGTCCATCATTGGAATCAAAATTAATTGTTTCACTAATCAAAGTGAAGAAAGTCAACATTGGGACAGTTGAGAACCCTAAAATGGCCAACATTGGAGACTACTGGGATGAGAGAATAATAGAAAGTATAACATAGTTACTTTGCAAGTACAATGACTTATTCCAAACAACGTTCACATAAATGAAAGGCATAGAATGAGAGCTAGGAGAAATGAAGATACCATTCAAAGTTGAGGCAAGACCGATCATACAACGGCCATATTGACTAAACCTGATATATAATCAAAAAGTCAAGGCCGAGATCGATAGGAGGTTGGAGGCTGGAATCATAGAACCTGTAGAGGAATTTGAATGGGTAAGCCCAATGGTAGTTCAGGATAAGAAACAATGGAGGATAAGGATATGTGTCGAGTTGAGGAAGTTGAATGATGCATTCCTACATGACCCATTCCCTACTCCCTTCACAGAAGAAGTGTTGGAGAATGTAGAAGGCCATGCAGCTTATTCCTTCACTAACGGATTCTCAGGATACCATCAGATAAAGATAGAACCAGAAGATAGATACAAGACCACCTTTTCCATGTAATGGGGATACTACCAGTATACATTCATGTCATTTGGATTGAAGAATGCACCAACAATATTTTCCAGAGTAGTTATAGTGACATTCAAGGAATTCATCCACCAATTTCTAGAGGTATATTTGGACAATTGGAAAGTCTATAGTCTATTGAACTAACATGTAGAGGTCTTGCGGATAATGTTAGAAAGATGCAGGAAGTGTTAGATATTGTTAAATATCAATAAGTTCATCTTCGGAACACCTTTTCGGATACTATTGGGCCATATAGTATGCAAGCAATGCTTGCTAGTATATCCTACCAAGATTGCAGTAATTGTTAACCTACCACCACCAAAAACAATATGCCATTTGAGAGATACAATGGGACATATAGGATACTATAGGAATTTTATAAATGGTTATGCACAGATCACCACACCAATGGAGAAATTGCTAAGAAAAGACAGTAAGTTTCATTGGAATGAGGACTGTTAGCCCAAATTGGATACCCTGAAAGAGAAGATGGTAACTGCACCAATACTGGAATTCCCCGATTGGGAAAATACATTAAATTTACATGTGGTTTCATCAGCCATAGCACTTGGAGCTATTCTAGTGCATCCAGAAGTAGGATAATTGGACCATCCTATAGCATTTTCTCGTAGAAAACTGTCAGAATCGGAGCAAAATCATAATACCACAGAAAGGGAAGGCTTAGTGATGGTATATTCTTTTCAGAAATTCAAGCATTATTTATTGGGAAAACATTTAAAGATGTTCACAGACCATGCAGCACTCAAATACCTCTTCAACAAGCCAGTGTTGGGGGGGAGAATTTGTAGATGGTTATTGATGTTCCAGGAATTTGACTTTGAAGTGGTAGTCAAACCACGAAATTCGAATGTAGGACCGGATCACCTGTTGAGGATCACAAATGGGGAGGAACCTATGAATATGGAGGAAAACTTTCTCAACTCACAGTTTCTTTCAGTCCATATAGCCGATGAATAATTTGTAGACATCATCCAGTACTTGAGTACAAGGACTGGGCCACAGGAATTCAACACTGCGCAGAAGAAAAACCTGGTAGTCAGGGATGCATACTATTATTTGATTGTAGGACACTTATATAAAATGGGTGCAGATAACATCTTGAGAAGATGTGTGCTAGTACATGAAAGACCTAGGATTTTAGAAGAATCCCATGAGGGAATAGTAGGAGGACATCATGTAGGAAAATCTCCCGCACAGAAGGTATTGCACGTAGGACTATGGTGGATGAATTTTCACAGAGACTCAAGGGAATATTGCCAGAAATGTGATGTATGTCAGAGGGTTGGTAAACCAAACATAAGGGATGATATTCCCCTGAGACCACAAGTAACATTGCAGGTATTCAAAAAATGGGAAATAAATTTTGTGGGACCAATTTACCCACCAGCAAAAAGGTTAGGATTGTGGTACATTATCACTGCGACATAATACATAACAATATGGGCAAAAGAAACTCCAGTAAAATATTGCAGTGCAGAAAAAAAATCACACTTCTTGTTTGAGAAAGTGATCACTAGATTTGGCTTCCGAAGGATTTTGATGAGTGACCAAGGCACTCACTTCATTAACAAAACTATTAGGGCTATGATCGAGGAGTTTTAAGTTTATCATCAAAAGAGTACATCATATCATCCTCAGGAAAATGGAACAGTAGAAGCCTTTAACAAAATCCTCGAGAATGCGCTGACAAAGATATGCAATGTCAATAGGGATGATTGAGAATTCAAGATACCAACAATATTGTGGGCATATAGAACCACATGCAAAAAATTAACAGGACAGAGACCATTCATATTGGTGTATGGAGAAGAAGCAGTGGTTCCATTAGAAGTTTTGGTACCTAGTCTGCACGTAGCAACAATTACAAGCACGATAGTGTTAATTTCATGAGTATATATGAAGATAACTCTCAAAATAAACCCCCAATATCAAAAATAATAATCCAAAACATTCACCAAATATTGAACACAAGAAACAGAGAAAACCCTTGAGGTAGGGTAACACCATATATTATTCCTTATGGAAGGAATGCACTCCTGAAGAAATACTTGCTTCTTGCAATGACAATACTATTCACTCTATTTCATTACATTGCTTACACTTCTTTATATATCTCTCTCTATATCCTAGTAACCTTCTAGAGAGCCTTCTCACATTTATTAAATTTAACTACCAGAGTGGGCCTTTATTAATACAGTGGACCTAGTCCACCGTACATTGAATGCCTACATTTTCATATATTAAATGACTTCAACTAATAATACATAACCACATTCCCATTGGGTACCTTCCTAGGTACCCCATATTACCCCCCTAGGTATAATGCATTCCATCTCCTTTCAAATGTTTCATCCTCAAAACATGATAAGAAACCATACAATATGATCGGCTAAGCAATGTAGCCAATTGGTACCAAGTACGACCATCCTTCCATCCCAATGGAAGTTGATCACGATGTCCATATTTTTCCTTGCCACCTTGATCTTGCTCTACATCATGTCAGGGTTTCCATGGGATTTTTTCTGTAACCTGAGCTCCTACAGTAGTGCCAGTAGTCCTCCATGCACCTCTTGATCGGTTTCCTGTATGGTGCCCTGTTGGTTCATAAATGTTTTGATGCACACACCCTTTCCTTGATGACTTTTGTGTCTCTAAATGATGTGGATGACAATATACAACAATTTTATAAATTTGTTCTTTTTTCTTCAAATCTTCAACACTTTGTGCGTTTGAGTCAATGACCTCCTTAGCTTCCTGATTATGTCCTTCATGTAGTTTTTCTTCATCTCCTTCTATATAATCTACCTCTAATTCAACTTCATACTCAACAATAAATTCTTTGCTTGCCTCCATGGGCCCATATTTCTTACTAAGAGATACATCTTGCAATGTGATTTTCTTTTTATTGTACCACAACTTCAAAAAAATATTTTGCACATTAATATTAATGGTACCCACTGATTATATCCAGGGATATCCCAAAACAATATCCACTTCATCCATATCCATAACATAAAAGTATGAATGCAACACATATTTATCCATACTAACCTTCAAATCCTTAAAAATTTGAACATTTTTACCCTCAACATGTGTGCTTTGGATATTTTGGCAGGAATTTGCAATCTATTAACAAACTAAACATTGCTAAAATTATGTTGGAAACTAGGTTTAATATAAATAATGACATTTTCTTTGTGAATACAACCATAAACCTGTAATATAGATTTTCCACCTGAAAATAGACTCTTGTTTCTCCCTTTAGCAGCATGAGACCATTTATCTAAAAGAAAATTTTCAAGTGCTTCATTAGAAAGTGCCATTAATTGGCTATATCTATGTGATTGTCACTAAATGAATGCATCATATTTTAAATAACATAATACCCAATGTTTCCAATCCTTTTTTGAAAATGACTTCAAGTATTTTATGAATTCTTCAATATTAGGGTCATCATCTTTTCCAGTAAAAAAAATCTTTCTTGGGATAAATATTGAACAAAAAATAGCATTAAAAATAACTTACTACAAAAAATCACAACTTTTTCAAGAAAACCCCTGAAAAATTGTTGAATTTAAAATGCTCATAACTTTACTTCCCGGCCTCCATTTCAGCTGATTTGTTTTTTGAAATTGAGTATTTTTAAGAGAGGAATTCAAATACCCAATTTGTTTAATAGTAATAAAATATATTTTGCATATTTTTATTCTATATCTATTGTTTTTCTTTTGTATTCAGTTCTTTGGTTCTTAACAAGTGGTATCAGAGTACTTTCCTTGGCAAGAAGTGTGAGAAAATATTTTTTTTTGCAGATTTATTTTTTCAGAAAAAATAGAGGGCCACAACATTCTGGATGATTTATGTAGGTTTTGGTGGAAAATTTGAAAACAAATGGTTGTATATCTGAGTTCCTCTCAGAAAAAAACCCAAGTTAAAAACAAATCGTCTGAAACAGAGTCCGAGAAGTTAAGTTATTTGCATTTTAAAATATGAAAATTTTCAGGGTTTTTTTTTCACGGACGGTCGCGTGATTTTTCTTATTTATGTAGCATATGGGATTGAATTTTTCAAAAACAATTTTATATCTGAGTTCCTCTCACAATGTCACCCAGTTTAAAAAAAAAATCATCCAAATCGAAGCTCTGGAAGTGAAGATATTGCTGATTTAAAATCAACTATTTAAAATCAACAGAGTTCATAACTTTTCATAGGGTGATCAGATTGCTACCAGATCAATACCATTGGATAAATTATTTTAAGAGATTTCTTTTGGTATATTTTATGTGGTGTTTCCAATGTCTATTTCCTCTCAAACCCTCAAATAAATTCTATAGATGACTAAAGCATTCAAAGCCCAATTGAATGACACATTGCATGACTTTGTAGATGGCCTCACAGACGCCCTCACAGACAACCTCAATTATTGTTTTCATAGTATTCAATATTAATTGGATAGAATGTAGAAGAAATTTCTTATGGAAAACATCAGGGATGAATATAATCAATAAATATATGCTTGGTATGATTTTGAGGCCGATTGTGATGACTGGTATATGGATAGTTGTCATTTTTAGGATGACAACCACTTTCATATTTGATTTGATGACTCTAATCCACCTTCTATAGAGAACATAAATGTGAGAAATTGGGATCCAAGGATTATTAACAGTGTCCATCCTTCATATTCTACAATGTTATTATTCCTTCAAGATTCTACTACGACCATTTTCCACTATGTGGATGGATCTTCTTATTTGGATCTACATGACAGGTGTCAGTATTTGAAGCATCATTTTGAGTTGGTTATTTGTAACACACCCAGCCTCACAGCCTCACATAGGCCGAGAACATGCCACTCCTTAGACACTTTACTTAGATCTGAAACCGTCTTTGTAACATTCCCAGCCTGATACAGACCAGGCCAAGCTACTCCAGAACACTTTTTCGTGCTCAAATACCAATTCATCCCCGACCATTCATATCGAGCCATGCTACACTGGATAACACATCCATTCTCCATGCGGAACATACTGTAACATACTTAGCATCCTAACTAATTTATGTCTCATATAACTTTCTAACTGCATGCAATTAAAACATAAGCACACACATAACTCTTGCGCAAGCTTAATATATATAAACCATGAACATACAAATACGTTATGTAAATGCATGGATTCACACTGAAAAGTAGTAAACATATACATGCATCATTGTTACACATCAAAATCACTCATTGAAATGATGTCTAGTGTCGTCGTTACAAATATCGCAAGTGTCACATATTGATCGCAAGTGTCACAAACATCATACAAACTATGTCATCTCTCTAATGACATCGTAAGGACACTAAGACACCTCAAAGACTAGTTTTGAAGAAGGAAAATCAATTGATAGAAGATTACAAACCTTGTTCCACTGAAAAAGCCACTAAAACATTAATTTTGGGAGGGAGTGGTCCCCTACCTACTGACAGGGAGCGTTGGCGCTCTGTACTCCCTTATAGAGGAGCATTCCAGTGCTCTATGCCCCTTTTGAGGGAGCACAATCCCTTCAATATCTGAAGGTAGTTGGGTTCAAATCTTGGGTCAAGGCATGATCTTAAGGGAGATCCACAACTGAAGGAGAGGAATCCTCAACTTATCCCAAATATCTCTCAAGTGGTTAGGCCTCTCCAAGCCTATATAAGGAGGCCTCCTCATGGTAGAAGGATATACGAAGATTGAGAATTACACCAAAATTATGATTCCATAAGTGATATGTCATTGGAGCATAATCAATGTAGATTACTTGGTCAAAGGGGTTGGACAAGGGGATATGGAAGAGGTTTTTGCACCTCCATCAAAGGATTGTAAACACCTTTTACTTGTTCTCATTAATAATCAATGCTTGGCCTATTTCTTTCAAATTTATGTTTGTCCCACATAAATTTGTGTTTAGTAGATAGATCTATATTTGATATAACCTCAATAGAATAGGAAGTTCTTTGTATCTTTGTTTGTTTTACAGGACCTATCGAGTAGTTCAGGATTGGAGCTCAGCTTGGATCTTGCGAGGAAAAACGTTGTTAACAAGGTACATATTCCTCTTCTTCATTTTTTCATATTAGCTTAATTAGATCTAAAAAGGATGTCAGTTTCCAAGTTAAGCACTTTTCTGTCTTAGCCTTAGGAGTCTAGAGACCAAGAGGGAATCTACCTGTCCGTAGGAGGATTCACCTATAACAGAAATTGGTGACTCCTCTAGGGAGGGAACTTTGAATTTTTTCTTTCCTAGATATTGATTGCGTTTGATCATTTTGATCTTATTCATACTGTGTCCTTGATTCTTAGATTTGTTGATTGACCCTTCATTTCATCCCATACACTTTGGATTTCTGAACTTGCTTGAATTTTTGGATTTTTGGTTATTTTTCTGAAATTTTTGAAGCCTAGTGCTCCCCTACCCTTACTATGAGAGTGCTAGCACTCCCTTCCAAGCCTTCACAAAGTGTTGGAATTCTCCGGTTCCCTTTACACTAGAGCATTTCCCGCTTTCTGTTTAAGATCTTATAGGAGTTTAGTATCTGAATCCATTTTTTATTGTTTTCATTTGTTTAGGGTTCTCATCACATCAGTGTATCCTTGTTTGGGTCTCCAACACATTTATCTATGAGAATTTATGATTCTTTGTTTGGGTTTGTGACATCTTTTTCTTCCTTACTTTGAATAACTCTTTGTCTTTGATGATTTAGAGTCAACTTGTCCTTTTCTTCTCATTTATTTGACTAAGTGAAAACTTTTTGTAAGAATATTCAGAGATATTTTGTACCATTCCATTTGATATTTGAGGTCTTTATCCCAAGAAATTCCTGTTTGTTCATCATCCAACAACCTTCTCCCACCTTCACTAGAAACTTCCCCAATTTTTAAGCATTTTGGCTGAGTGTTTTGTGCATGTTTGGGCATTTTTTGAGTTTCTGGGAGCATCAACGCCCCCTTGTAGGCCATACCAGAGTGCCAGTATTCCCCTACATTGTTTGAGGAGTCATTGCAGCACTTTGTGCACCCTTATAGGGGAGCGCTAGTGTCTTTGTTGAGTGAAATTGCCTTCTTTTACTCGGATTGTTTCTGCCTATTTTGTGGAATTCTTTACCCAGTCTTTTTGGTTGGTTTGTGGAGTGGTTTGGATTGGTTCTTGATGGTTTTTTATTCTTGTCACTCTATTTTTTCTTGATTAGAGCTTGAATCCTCTTTTATAAACGTAAAATTGCCTTTTCTAACTGTGTTTTTGTCGAGACAGTTTTAAATGTTTTCTTTTTCTTCCTATCGTTTTGTAGATTCTTCTCTACATTTCATTGTACTCCTTGGATGCTTGTTGGTATTAGGATCCTTGAATGAGTTATTGTTATAACAAGCTTCTACTTGTTTTCTTTCAGTTCTCATTGTTTTTAATGCATTCTTTCTTTTGGGTCATGAAACTAGCTTGCATTTGAAGTAGCAAAATTACATGTTTTTGGTTTTTTGGGTGACATTGTGCATCTGTAATTATGAATGTTTTGTCCTTCTAGTAGCATAGATTTCATAGAAATGAAAATATTGCATCTTCATCTCTTTGCATAACTTTCGATTCAGTCAAAACAACATATTGTCCATGCCACTTTCCTTTTGAGTAACAATAGCTTTAAAAATCAAGCGCTAAACTAAAATTGATTAGACATTTTTACATTTTCTGGTAGCAAACCTACTTTAGATTAGTTGTAGGGATTTGGAATAGGTGTGAAATATAACTTTCCAAATATGAAAACAAACATAGGATCTTGTGTTAGGGAGCAGTGAAATCCAATTGCTATGTTTTGTCCTGGGAAGCCCTTCTCAAACAAGGGTGAATCACGAGGTCACATTAAGACTAACATAGTTACTCACCCTTCTTTATTGGTCTTGGTGTAGATATTGCGCATATTATGGGGGTCGATTGAAGGTATACCCACAATGATGAGTGGAATCCTTTCAAGTTGATTTCGGGCTAAATACCTTTCCCTTGCGCGTGGATCGGACTATCGATTTTTCCCCCAGGAATCATTGTTGTAGTTGGTAACCTTAGTGACCTATCTTTTTAGGGTCTTTACACAAGGTGACTATGGAGGGGAAATTATTCATAGTACCTGGAATCGACATTGGACAAACTCACTCGGGCTCCTTGGAGGGTATACCCATGATTATGTGTGGGAGCTTGCACCAGGGTGTAAGTCCGTTAAACATGTCATCAATGTAACTTTTCCACCCGCTCTATCTCAGCCCCTTATTACTTTGTTCCCGCGATGATGGATTTCATCACCAACTAGTGTGCTCATTGTGAGAAGGTTTTGTTTGATTGCTTTCTTACTATATTTTTAGCATGTGTTGTTTTTTCTCCCTAGAAGAATCTAGTTTGGATTTTTATTTTTATGGCATCAGTTCCCGGAATGATGAATGAAGGAACCCATTTTCCATGTGAACCCTTTGTTTTTCCTTCTTACGGAAATGTTGGTCCTCCTTAAATTTCTACTTTGAGCCTTCCAGGTCTCACAATTGGGTTACCAGTATGGTTGTTTTCCACTCCGGTGATCTTGATTGCAGGTTCTTCAGATGTAAGCACACCACCCACACATCAACCTCATGTTGACATTTCTCCTTCTTCACTCATCAAGTCTCCTTCCATTTCTCCTTCTTCACCTAGTGAAATCTCTCAAGCGAGTAGCCAGATTGATAAGAAGAAGAAGAAACAGAAAGAGAAGAAGAAGAAGAACCAGAAAGGGACAAAGCCTCCAACTACATCAAATGTTGGATCTAAGAAACCAGCTATTGTTAATAGTATTGGGAGTGTTGATAAGGTAGATAAGGTTAAAACGAAGAATCTGAAACCCAAATTCCCTTGTAGTCTTTGTAAGGGTGGCCATTTTCTAACGTCTTTCCTAGGTATTCCCAAGGTTTTAGAAATGTGGTCTTCCATGTCATCGGCCCCTGCTGGTCATGTTGGTGATACCCCATCAACTATTGATGTCAAGGTTGGTAAGAAGAAGACAACTGTCAAATTCCCTTGCATGTTATGCAAAGTTGACCATTACTCTCACCTTTGTCCTCATATGGATGATGCTTCTTCTCTTTGGGAAAATCTTCAACTTCCAACTGGTTATCGTAGGATTTCCCCCAACCCATAATTAATTGATGGACTAGTCAATTTGGTTCCATCCCCGGTCAATCTAGTTGATTAGGTGGTCAATCTAGTTTTATCCTTAGTTGAACCACTCACCAAAGTATTTGATCCAGTTCCTTCATCGATCAACCCCACTTTTCATCTGGAAAGTGAAACCCAAGTGATTGATCTTGTCCCTTCATTGGTTAGTCCCACCCTTCATCTGAAGTGTGTCAAAGTGGTCGGCCCGACTTCGCCATCGATTGATCCCACTCTTCCTTTGAGAAGTGTCAAAGTGGTTTCTCTGGTTACTTGATCGGTCAATCCCACTCCTCCTCTTATGAGTGCTAAAGTGACTGATCTATTTCCTTCCTCGGTTAGTCCCACCCTTCATCCGAAGAGTGCCAAAGTGGTTTCTCTGGTGACATCATCATTCAATCCCACTCTTCCTCTAACGAGTTCCAAAGTGGTTTCTATGATTAGATCATCAGTCAATCCCACTCTTCCTCTAAAGAGTGCCAAGGTGGTCGATCCAATCTCATCACTGATCAATCCTACTTTCCTGTTAGAGAGTAAACCCATTTCTTCCCACGTTTTTCTCATTGAAACAAGATCTATCGTGCCTGGGGGCAATCCTCCTTCTCCTACAAAAACCATTCCAAGTAATGAGGCCATCCTTTTTTATTGGGGTGTGCTAACTGGACCTCGTCTTCCTTCTCACATGCCTTTCAAGATTACAGTAAAATTTTGTGGTCGAGACGTTCCTCTTGCACTGATAGATGAAGGCTCATTCGTTAACATTTTGTCCTCTATTTCTTGGCAAGCTTTGGGTTATCCTAAGCGTGTGTCAGTTACCCAAACTCTGTTCGATTTTAACATAAGAACCAGTCACCCTTTAGGGATCCTTCCTCAGTTTCCGGTAACTTTGGGAGGGAAAACTATCCTTATTGATGTTATGGTAGTCCAGGACCCCTTGGATTTCGATTTACTCCTTTGGAAAGATTATGTCTATTCCATGAAATCTATTGTTTCCACTCTCTTTCGTGTAATACATTTCCCTCACAATGGAATAATTGTGGCTATTGATCAAATTTCATGCATTAATCCTGGCTTGAGTACCAACCCAATGACATCCCTAAATGGGCCTTATATGTAGTCGGTATCACCTCTTCCATAGATCAATTATGTGGCGTTGTCTCCCATGACTTCAACTTCTGATGATTTGGATCTGGTAGTTGACATGGTGATCTCTTTGGTAGGGTTAATGGAGCCAGATCTCCTTACCCTTGACGAGACCCTCGAGATGTGTTCCTTCCAGAGAATTCTTCTTCCATCCAGTGAAGATCTCTTGGAAGCCATGAACGAGTTTTGTCCCTTGACATGTTTTCCTTCAAGATCATTATCCTCTTGGAAGCCATGATCAAGAAGAGGTTACGAGCATAGTTTTTCCTCTCTGTGGCAAGCTCGTTAAAAAATGAAACAAAATCTATGAACATAGTTTTTCTCTCTGTGGCAAGCTCATTAAAACATGAAACAAAGGCTTTGAGCATAGTTTTTCTTTTCTGTAGCAAGATCATTAAAAAATGAAACAAAAATCTGGGGATTGAACTCAGAGCCTTAAGCATAGTTCTTTTATTGTTTCAATCTTGTTAAAAAATGAAACAGCCACCTCTCCTGTCAGGTCGAGTCTTTCGCTAGATCTTGTATATGTCAAGTCGAGTCTTTTGTTAGGTCTCATATTTGAACCTTAATTTCATCCACCTGTATCCTTTTTCTCCATATAGTACAGAAATTGGTGACAACCTCAAAGTCGATGAATGAATTGAAGCTTGGGGGGCATGTCTCCATCCTTTGATGATCATTCTAGAGTTAAGCCACTAGCTTTCAAGCCGGGGGCAGAGTACCCAACTTAGTCTTTTTTCTTTCTAGTGCTCGAAAAAACATGAGAATGTAACCAAGTATACTTTTATCACTTTTCGGATTCATAAAGGTTATGCGAAAAAGAAACCCCCTAGATTCTTTTTTAAACTCTTTTCAAACTCTCTAAACGTGAAAATATTGTCGAGTGGTCTTTCTTCCTTTCCTACTCGTTAAAAGTTTTGAAAGGGCGTCTTTCGAGTGATAATTTATCTTTGTTTCATCCTCGCGAGACTAAAATTATGAAAAAGGAAAACATTGGAGTCATCTTTAAGTTGTTTTCAGATTCTCTAAAGATGAAAAACCACTGAGTTTACCTTCTCTGGACTCGTTAAACAATCATACATTGAAGGGCCCATACGAGACCGAACCCTTAGTTATTCTAGTTTTCTAAACAAAGGAAGACGAAATTACCGAATGTGAGTCATATCGATCATGTGTTACCCTCCTTGATCTTGTTAAATTAAAAACAGGTACTCGTCTATCTGGATTCAGGAAAAATTGAAAGAAGCAAGCCAAGCAGTTTTTTAGAACACTACCAATAACTCTTACGGACTCCCTTGCACACGACACTTTGTCTTTGCACACACTTTAATCTGCTAAACCTCTGCACTGAGCCAATCCTATGAGTTTCTTTTACTCCTTTGGGTAACTTGACAAAAGTCACAACATCCACTGCATCATCAAGTTTTGGTCCATGTCAAATTTATGTTGTTGTGCCTCAGTGTTCAAGGGAAGTATTTGCCTCGAGAGTCATCCATCACAAATATCCTGTTTCAATACCTATGTCAGTCCATGTTCATTTGATCCACCAATTACATCTCTATGTCTTTTTCATGTCGTTGATGGGGGATACATCAAGGCCCTCCTTCGACGAGTATATTCTTGTCGACTTCAACACATTATCTAGGAGTTAGACTTATAAACCAATTAGTACTTTGGGACCTGCATGCCTCAATGGCAGGCCTCCTCACGTCCAACAGTGGGTTTACATCATTTAACCCTAATCAGGTGATTCCATGGATGTTAGACTTTAGCTCATCCATTGACAATCGTTGGAATGTACTAGAGTACCTTGGGAATCATTGACATCAATTGTGATCTCCCTCGCACTTTTTAACAGTTTACCTCATTGACCGATAATCAAGTGGTTTCTTCCATGTTTGACATCAGGACATCTATTCACATGGTTTTATTCGTACTACATCAGGATCGGTAAGAAAACCGTGGGTTGAGTTATCACTCTTATATATACTTTTCCTAGGTTGCGAAGGAGTTATTTTGAACTATGAGACATATACTGTAACATAGATTTACTTTGTATTGGTCGTGGCTATGTCTTGTCATTACATATATCCACTATGTATTCTTCGTGGCTACGATCAGTTTAGGTCATAGGAGTATATATCCACATTGTATTTTCATTGGCTATACTTTTTATCATTATAATTATGGATCCGCAGTGTATTTTATGGCGGCCATAACTAAAAAGTCTTTATCACTCAAGCATAGGTATGCCTGACTTGGGTTTGAAACATGTCATAATATTTGTTTGATGGTTGTGTGAATATTTTTCCAGCCTCTCTGCATCCATACCCTTTAGCAAAAAATTCTACAAAGTACTTCAGTCATCATCGTCTTTTGACTTCGCACATTGGGGGGCAATCTATTACACATCAAAATCACTCATTGCAATGATGGCTAATGTCTTCGTTACAAATATTGCAAGTGTCGCATATTGGTCGCAAGTGTCACAAGTTTCACAAACATCATATTGACTATTTCATCTCTCTAACGACATCGTAAGGACACTAAGACACCTCAAAGACTAGTTTTGAAGAAGGAAAATCAATTGACAGAAGAGTACAAATCTTGTGCCACTGAAAAAGCCACTAAAACATCAATTTTGGGAGGGAGCACTCCCCTACCTACTGCCAGGGAGCGTTGGAACTCTGTAATCGCTTATAGAGGAGTGTTCCAGTGCTCTATGCCCCTTTTGAGGGAGCGCTGCCCTTTTTTGGGTGAAATTTGGTTCGTTGGAGGAAATCAGGGCACAATCCCCTCAATATCTAAAGGTAGTTGGGTTTGAATCTTGGGTCAAGGCATGATCTTAAGGGAGATCCACAACTAAAGGAGAGGAATCCTCAACTTCTCCCAAATATCTCTCAAGTGGTTAGGCCTCTCCAAGCCTATATAAGGGGGCCTCCTCATGGTAGAAGGATATATGGAGATTGAGAATTACACCAAACTTATGATTCCATAAGTGAGATGTCATTGGAGCATAATCAGTGTAGATTACTTGATCAAAGCAGTTGGAAAAGGAGAGCTAGAAGAGGTTGTTGCACCTCCATCAAAGGATTGTAAGCACATTTTACTTATTCTCATTAATAATCAATGCTTGGCCTGTTTCTTTCAAATTTATGTTTGTTCCACATGAATTTGTCTTCAATAGATAGATCTATATTTGAGATAATCTCAATAGAATAGGAATTTCTTTGTATCTTTGTTTTTTTTACAGGACCTATCGAGGATTTAAGGATTGGAGCTCATCTTGGATCTTGCGAGGACAAACGTCGTTAACAAGGTAGATATCCCTCTTCTTCCTTTTTGCATATTAGCTTAATTAGATCTAAAAAGGATGTCAGTGTCCATGTTAAGCACTTTTCTGGCTTGGCCTTAGGAGTCTAGACACCAAGAGGGAATCCTCTTTTCAGCAGGAGGTTTCAATTGTAACAAGCATATGCATACAATACCCATAAGCATGCAGACAACTATAATCACACATATGATAAACCCATAAAAATAACACATGAATAACAATGCAACATGTAAATTAATCACAACATTGACACTTATATTTGTGAGAATATCACCAACTATGTGCCGATCTTCCACGAACCTCCCAGCCTTAGACCACACTTTTCATCACTCTCAACGGTGAGTCACCCTCGAGCTGGGACTAAACTCCACCCAGGTAAAGGGTTCCTAACCAGGCTAAAGGCTCATGAACAACATGAAATATTCTGTCTCAAGTGCTCACTAGACTAATAGCCTACAGTCCCTCATTCCCCACATGCCTATCCCATCCAAGGAAGCATGCCCCTTCTCTGCTCAACAGTGCCTCGGCTACCACACTTCCCTTCCAAGGCTTCAACAACAAGTTGGATAGGAAGTCTTAGAGCCATGCAGTTGTAGTTCATCACCTTCGAAAATCAATCCCCAAGAATTCTCTCACCCTGAGAATTTCTCATGGGCCTGAAAACCTACCTCTTCAATCCCCCATGGGCCTGACAACTTGTTTCTTCAACCCACTCCCAATATAATAGTTACCAAACAGAAGGCTCTAGATACGGGTTCAGGCAAAGTCATGAAGATACAAATGATAACTCAATGGTCGCCCATACTCCTGGATGCTTGACTGTATATATCAGTGATGTATGAATCGGGGAAAATATGATGGTCCCAATGATGGAGATCCCCCTGAAATAAACTAAGTCCAACAATATGAATGCATGCCCCCAAATTGACACTTATCATGTTGGAAGCTACTTTGGCCCACTTGGCCCCAACTTAGAACTTAGGATAACATAATTATCCACACTTTATGATTTAAGAAATATTAATATAATATTCTTTAACTTAGCCACTTCCCTTTCCTTAACTAGTGGAGTTTAGTCCCCCATCTTTTTTATCGTGGTCGATCTACACAAAACGATGTATTTTATATTAAATATGAGATATGTACAAAATTAGGCTCACTGGCCTTTAACATCTAGGCTCTTCGGCCTAATCAAAACATAATAATACTAACTTATAATACTGACTCACCAGCCTATAAACATATCAGATACACAAGGCTCCCTGGCCTCTACATCATGCACACTTAAGATGTTGTGCGTGGTATCCCAAAATGTACACACTTCCTCATTTTACTGCGCAGTACCTGCGCGCGCTACACCATGGAATGTGCATACCAAAATGATATCAAATCATCTCACCAACTTATGTATATTTAT
Source organism: Picea glauca (assembly GCA_000966675.3). NCBI lineage: Eukaryota > Viridiplantae > Streptophyta > Pinopsida > Pinales > Pinaceae > Picea > Picea glauca. Next base: position 237,061 of record JZKD02S0403961.1, on the reverse strand, counting down.
ATTTACATTTGCAATTGGGTTCAACCTTAGAGATATTACAATCCCCTCCCCTTATTTATGCACTGTCCTCTGTGCATTATATACCCATGTACAACTAAATTTAAAAATCCTCAAAAATATGTAGGTATGCTACCCGCATTGCATCCTCATGCTCCCAAGTAGCGTCCTCAAGACCATACTAGGTCCATTGGACCCTTACAATCTCTATGGCTCGATTCCAGAGCTGTTTGATTTTCTAGTCCAGAATGTGCACCAGACGCACTTGAAAAGCACCTTCTTGCTCCACTTAAATCACATTCCAATCAATAACATGATTAGCATCAGGTATATATTTCTTTAGAAAGGATACATCGAATACATTATGAATAGACATAGATGTAGGCAATGCAATCATATAAGCTATTAGACCAATCCTCTCTACAATTTCAAATGCCCATAATAGCGAGCTGCCAACTTTGAACAATTTCCCAAATTCAAGGAACTTCTATTGGCTTTCACTTTCAAGAATACATGGTCACCCACTTTAAATTCCCTGTGAGTTCTTCCCTTATCAGCATAGATTTTCTGCCTGCCTTGGGCAACCTTTAAATTTTGTTTTATTTTCAACATTTTCTCTTCCATTTCCTTGAGAAATTTTGTCCCAACCACTGCTCTATCTATTGGGTTATCCTAGCTTTCCAGTGTGTTTCACTTTCTTCCATAAAGTGCCTCAAATGAGCTCATCTTTAAAGATGATTGGTACCCATTGTTATAAGCGAACTCTACCAAGTGTAGGTAGTCTTACCATTTTGATGGTTTATCCATCACATACATCCTCAACATATCCTCAATCACTTGATTCACCCTCTCTGTTTGTCCATCTATTTCTGGATGATAAGATGTACTAAAATTCAAATTTGTTCCAAATCCATTAAATAATCCCTTCCAAAATTTTGAGGTAAATTTTGGATCTCTGTCAGACACAATTGTCTTGGGTATGCCATGTAACCTAGCAATATCCCTCATATAAACATCAACAATGTTCGTTTCCTTGTGAGTGAGCTTAACCGGAATAAAATGGGCAGCTTTAGTAAGCTTATCCACCACTACCATGATAGAATCATGTTGCTTGTTCGTTCTGGGCAATTTGGTAATGAAATCCATCGTTACAACTTCCCATTTCCACTCAGGAATGGGTAATGGTTGTAGAAAACCAGTTGGGTGTCTATGCTTAGTCTTTAATTTTTGACATTCCAAACATCTGGAAATAAAATCAACAACCTCTTTTTTCATGCCTGATCAATATATTGGCTCTTGACAACTGCAATAGTTTTCTGATATCCTGGGTGCCCAACATAAGGCACATTATGCATTTCCCTTAGTATCATATTTTTCAATTCCTGAGAATTTGGTACATAAATTATTCCCCTATATATGATAATTTCATCCTCATCCAGCTTGTATTGTTTAATTTTCCGTTGCAAATTACCTTGTAATTTTGTCACTAAATCCTTGTATTGTAAATATGATTTGGCAGTCTCTATAATTCTATGTTTCAGATCTGATTGATACATGCTAATGGTTGTAGCATGCATTTCATGTACTCTTCTGCTGATTGTATCATACACTTTGTTCTCTTTCCCCTTGATATGTTTTATATCAAAGTCATATTCGCTTAGAAATTCTAACCATCTTCTTTGCCTAACATTTAAGGTTGGTTGATCAAACAAATATTTCAGACCATTGTGGTCTGTTCTCATCTAAAACCTTTTCCCCATGAGGTAGTGTCTCCATTTCCTCAAGGCATGTACTATGGTTGCCAACTCCAAATCATGAGTGGCATATTTTCTTTCATGCTCCTTTAACTTCCTTGACTCATAACATATAACAAACCCATTTTGAATGAGGACTCCACCAAGTCCCTCTTTACATGCATTTATGGATACAATGAAGTCTTCATTTGGGTCTGCTATCCTCAATATTGGAGAACTTGTTAATAATTTTTTCAAGTGTTGGAAACTCTTTTCACAATCCAATTTCCACTAGAACTTCACACCCTTTCTTTGCAATGAAGTGATTGGGTGTACAATATTTGAAAACCCTTCTATAAATATCCTATAGTATCCTACAAGTCCCATGAATGATCTCACCTTTTTCACATTCTTTGGCACTATCCATTCTCTAATGGCTTCAATCTTCTCAGGGTCCACTGTTATCCCATCCTTTGAAATGATGTGCCCCAAATAGTGAATTTTCTTCTGGTAAAATGAGCACTTGCTTAATTTGGCATACAATTTATGCTCCCTTAATACTTTCAAAACCATCCTCAAATGATGTTCACGCTCTTCTTCTGACTTGGAATATATGAGAATGTCATCCAAAATGACAATGACAAACTTGTCTAAATATTCTCGGAAAGAACCATTCATTAAGCACATGAAAATAGTTGGCGCATTTGACAACCCAAATGGCACCACTATGAACTCATAATCACCATAACTTGTCCTGAAAGTGATCTTGTTGATATCTTCCTGTTTAATCCTTATCTAATGGTATCCTGACCTGAGATCTATCTTTGAAAAGATCTTTGCATCCTTCAATTGATCAAAAATATCATCAATCCTTGGCAGAGGATACTTGTTCTTCATAGTCACTTTATTCAACTTTCTGAAATCAATGCACAATCTTAATGTTCCATCTTTATTCTTCACAAACAAGATTGGGGCACCCCAAGGTGACACACTTAGGCGTATATACCTTTTCTTCAAAATCTCTTCAAGTTGCATTTGCAACTCCTTCAGCTCTGGTGTACTCATTCTGTAAGGAGTCTTTGATACTGGAGTTGCTCCAGGCATTAGATTTATAGAGAAATCAATGTCCCTCCTTGGGGGTAGTCCTGGTACCTCCTTGAACACATCTTCAAAATCTTCCAAGACTATATAATCCTCCAAATTTGGCACCTTATCTCTAAATGTCTCCGCCAAATGAGCCGCAATTATTTGACACCCTTTTTTGTAACATTTCTTCAGCTACAATGCTGAAATATCTCTTATGGCTACCGCCCTCAGAATTCCCTACACTTTCCTTAGTTTCCCTTCCTCATCTAAGAAAGTAAATGACTTTTTATGGAAGTCTATGATGGCATGATATTGGTCCAACCAATCCATCCCAATTAGATATTCATAGGAACCTAAAGGAAATATATTCAAATCTACCTGGGTGTTCAGTCCATTCATGTCAATAAGACATGAATTAACCATCTCATTAACTTTTCTTTTGGCCCCTGTGGCCAGTTGCACCAACCAAGATTTCCCATGCTTTCTTCTTGGAAAATTCAAACTTTCCACCACCTTAGGATCTATATAACTATGACTAGCTCTTGAATCGATTAAAATAGCAATGGTTTGGCTCTTGATCATACATTCCACTTCAATCATATGTGACTGATATTATGCTTGCTTGTTGTCCAGGGCTACATAGATCCTAGGCATCTTTTTGCCCATGTTCTCCACTGTTTCATCTTGTTGTACATTATGAACAGTCCTCCCTTTTTCACCTCTGTGAGGACAATCTTTGAACCTATGATCCCCTTTACAACCCCAACATTGAATAGGTGGTTTCCTTAGCCTTTGATTTCCTGTGTCCATCGTTATGGGTTCCTTAGGAGTTTTCTGTCCCTATGGGCTATTTCTGAAGAATGGTGGCTTAGACCCCTTCTTCCTTTGATCCATCTTGAATTTCTTTTTATATTCCCAAGCTTTTTGGAATTTTGTCCTTGATTTTTGTTGATCATATAGGCATTTATCTCACCTTATGGTCTCCTCCAATGTCTTGGGATCATCATACTATATTTTGTCACTGATGAATGATGGAAATCCACTCAAATACCTTTTAATTTTGACTGTCTCATCCTTGATGAAAGAGACATACTTCAACATTTCTAGAAATCTTCTCTCATATTCCTCAATTATCATACTCCCAAGCTTGAGTTCAAAAAACTCTTTCATTTTCTTGTCATAGTATCTCTTAGTCAAGTATTTCTTCTCAAAATACTTCTTGAATCTTCTCCAAGTAACACTTTTCTCTTTGATGTGTTGCACCTACACAAGATGATCCCACCACATGGATGATTTTCCTTTGAGTTGATAGATGGAAATTCTACCCTCTGCATGAGAGGAATAATTATGCAATTGAAAATACTTTCTCATGCCTACTAGCCATTTCTCTGCATCTTCATCCTTCTTGTGCTCATCATCAAATGTAGGAGGTTTGATTTTGTTCATTTCTCCTCGCAATTCATCCACCACAGACCTCTCGTACTTTCTGACAGGGGAGGGACTTGAGCTACTATGTGATCTCTTATTGTAATTCCTTGGGGAGTGGTGGTGATGCCTACTAACACCTCTTGTTTTTTTTTTTTCTCATCATGAAACTTGTGACTTCCCGATTTGTTCAAGCCACTCTCCTTATCCAATTTATTTTCTATTATGTTCAAGCTCTCCAATAACTTCATGTTGAAGTCATCCTGCTGCTCCTTGGCTCTCATAAGCCTTTCATTATCATCTTTATGGATTTGAACATCCTTTTGTAAATTTTTAATGGTCTGCCGTATTTATGTTTTCATCCCTTTCTTCACCATGTCCATTGGAGTTGGTTCCTTCCATGCTCAAATGAACATCCATCCCTCTGACTTCATCTTCTTGGCTATAATTTCCTGGTGCCTCTTTCATTACTCTGGACTCTAAACTGATCTTGATCTGATCTAGTTGTTGTTAACTTTGCAAAATGTGAAGCCAACAAAACTTGTCAGAATGATTGTTTTAGAAATTTTATGAAAAATATGAACCATTTTGGTTCAATAATTTACCAGAATCCTTTCTTCTGATTTCTTGAAACATTGAATTCCAAACAATTTTCTGGGTGGATAATTATATTCCACTATCCAAGACCTTTTTAACACTTACTCACATGCTCAATTCCAAGTCTTCAGCAGAAAGTTATGGCTTCATGGAGCTAGTTGGGGTCTTATAGTTTACCCTTCACTGTTTCTGCTATTCTACACCCTTCAAACAACTTTGCACACACAAGTTTCAATCTGTGCTCCCATAATTTCCATGTGCTACAACATCACAGTTAAATCGTGCTTCGTGCACTTTAAAACCACTATGTATCACTTCTTTTTTGCACCAATAACATGCAAGCACTTTTGTGTCATGCGCCAATAACTACTGCGCGCAGTTTGGTTCTTGCACTAATGCCCGTTGTGCGCAGTTTTTTTTTTTTGTATCACGCACTGATATTCCACTTGCATTTATCTCTATGCATTGCACCATGCCAAATTTCAATATGCCGAAACCACACATCAATACTCTGCGTGCACATACTAAACTATCGTGCGACAAGATATACCCATATTGCGCGTGCGCCAACCAAACTCCACTGCGCTCTGCCAATACTGCATACACCCTGCACACCCTTATTATGTGTGTGTACACAGTGCACACCTTCTTATGCATGTGCACTCCATGCAATTTCAAATTTAGTGCGTGCACCCACACACCATACTCTTTCGCACGATGGCACAATTTACCACAGACTCTAGCATGCTAACTTTTCCACGCGGCACCTGCATGCTAACATTTTGTGCACGATACCTATACGCTAACATTTTCTGCTCCATCTATCATGGCTTTGTTGTAACTTCAAATTTTACCAATTCTAGGTTCGAATTTGCTAGGACAGATATTAAATCAATAATATCTCATTACTTGGCTAAATTTCTCCATTTTCTCATGAATCCATCCACAAAAATTGGGGCTTTTCCCCATTTCTACTTAGTTGTTGTTACTTTTTTTCCATGGATGCTCTACAACTAAAATTTGGCCACTTCAAATTAAATTATTTGTGAAATTTTGCTTCAACTCAACTTACTCATCCCTTTAGGCTTAGTGTTGAAAAATGAATCTTTAATACCAATTTGTAACACACCTGACCTCACACAGGTCGGGGATGTGCCACTCCTCAGACGCTTTACTTGGATCTGAAACCATATTTGTAGCATTCCCAACCTGATACAGGCCAGACCGAGCTACTCTAGAACACTCTTTCATGCTCAAATACCAATTGTAACGTCCCTGACCATTCATGTCGAGCCACGTTATGCTGGAGAACACATCTATTCTTTGTGTGGAACATACTATAACATAATTATCATCCTAACTAAGTTATGTTTCATATAATTTTCTAACTACATGCAATTAAAACATATGCACACACACATAACATATACATGCAACATATACATGCAATACCCATAAGCATATAGACAACTATAATCACGCATAGGATAAACCCATAAAAATAACATGTGATTAACAATGAAGCATATAAATTAATCACACAATTGACATTTATCTTTGTGAGAATATAACCAACTATGTGCCAACCTTCCACGAACCTCCTAGCCTTAGACCACACTGTTCATCACTCTCAACAGTGAGTCACCCCCAAGCTGGGACGAAACTCCACTCGAGTAAAGGGTTCCTAACTAGGCTAAAGGCTCATGAACAACATGAAAAACTCTGTCTCAGGTCCTCACTCAACTAACAACCTACAGTCCCTCATTCCCCACATGCCTGTCCCACCCAAGGAAATGTGCCCCTTCTCTACTGAACAATCCCTTGACTTCCCCACTTCCCTTCCAGGGCTTCAACAACACGCTGGATATGAAGTCTCAGAGCCCTGCAGCTATATTTCAACACATTCGTAAATCAATCCCCAAAAATTCTCTCACCCAGAGAATTGATCATGGGCCTGAAAACCCACCTCTTCAATCCCCCGTGGGCTTGACAACCCGCTTCTTCAATCCCGCTCCCAAGATAACAGTTACCCAACATAAGGCTCTGTGTTGAAAAGTCAACAAGAAACATGTGTCTAATTTAATTTTCCCTTAATTAAATTAGACAATAAATATTAATCTATTATCTCATTCATAACTGAGTGATTTGGAATTGTAACAGAATTACAAGTGTAGTTAAGTGAGTTAAGCTTAGTTGTATTAGTACGAGTTCAGTGAATTAACTATTCATTAATTCACAATCAGTTAACTCGCATGCAACTGAAGACCTGCCACGGTTAACTACATGCATGTCATTCCAATGGACACTCGTTGAGATAACAGGTGAAAAGGACAGTTGGCTATCAGTTGTGATTTGTTCACACATGCAGTGGATATGCTTATGAGCATGTGCAAACGATTCATTCAATTCGTTGTGAGAATTTGGATTGCAGAGATTGTGCAGAGGAGGCAGTTGTCTGGACACAGGAACTGGCGCATGTATTTGCTAATTTGTGTATGACAGTGTGAGACGATTGTATTGTACTGAGAGCTCTTGGATTAGAGTTTTGTATGAGATTGTTTCATGATTCATGATATACATAATATATGATAGTGGGGTTTTTAGCTTTACACTTTCCCAGTAAAACTTCTATGTTGTGTGTTATCGATATTTCACTTTGTGCATTGTGGTTGTGATCGTGGTTTAATTACTTCCGCAAGAATAATAGTAGAAGGGATTTTTTTTTTAACAAGTGGCGGAAATTGCTAGATCAGGAGAATCGTAAGAATACATTAATTTGTATTGGAATTTCTACATGGTATCAGAGCCACGGAGGCCACAAATCTATGGAAGTGAGGTGCGAACATAATTTCATTCTCGCAGGTCCCGCCTCTAGATGGGTGCGAACTCTAGTAATGAAAACTTCTAGTGTTTTCAAGAACAAAAATTCTCGCACCCTAGACAAAGGCAGGGTGCGAACTTCATTGGCATTCTCGTAGGCAAATACACTAGTAGGGTGTGAACTTCCCTCACCCTAATAGTGGAGCAGGGTGTGATGTTCTTGAGAATTCTCGTAGGCTACAGTGGAGCATGGTGTGAACTTGATAGGCAAGTTTGAGGCTATACACAGGCAGGGTGCGAACTTCCCTCAGGTTTCTCTCGGGTGGGGTGAGAACCTCCCAGGGCAAGAGGAAAGTGAAGGGGTTGAGTTCTGGGTTGGATAACATTCTAAGTTGTAATATTTTCTTGGTGCGACACTTGATTCAAGATCGAAATGTCTTTCAATGGCTTGAGGTTGTAGTATGCACTCGAGGGCAGCTCTAACTACATTTCTTGGGAGGACAGGATGGAGGCAATGCTCGAAGACAATGGCTTGAAGGGTTACATTGACGTAGATTTTCCTAATTCGGATGCAACAGATACTGCAAATCTTGATGCATGGCAAAAGAAAGTGGCGAAGGCGAGGAGGATTCTATTGGAGGGAGTACGAGACCACATTGTCTCAAGTCTCCATGGGAAAACCACACCATATGCAATGTGGAAGGTTTGACAGATCTGTTCCAAAACAGTAGTGACCATAGGAAATTGGTTCTCAAAGATAAACTCAGGAAGATAAAGATGGACAAAGGCGACACCATTCCAAAATATCTCACAAAGTTTGTGCAATGTCGATATGAGATTGGAAGTGTGGGAATAACAATCGCTACTGATGATTTGGTGATCTTGGCTCTCCTAGGGCTTCCCAAGAGTTGGCACAGTTATCAAGACTCTGTCAATGGAAGGGAAAAATTGCTAGATTGGGAACGACTGTGGTCGGATCTAGTGCAAGAGGCGTTTAGGTGGAACACTAGAGATGGATCTTCATCAAAGCGTGATGATGAAGAGGATTGTGCTTTGACTACCAAGGCAAGGAAAGGGAAAGGGAAGAAATCCCAATAAAATTCTGAGTCTAAAGTCAAGAAGCTAGATTTGTCCAAAGTGAAGTGTTTTCACTGTCACGAACATGGGCATCTCGCTACCAACTATCCGCAGAAGAAGAAGAACAAGACGGTTGCTGGAGATGCAACTGGTGAGGCTCTTATATCACAATTTGAGCTTGACTTCACTTTGATCGCATGCATGGCATCAAGTGCATCGGGATCAGTGTGGTATTTGGATAGTGGTGCTTCCTTCCACATGACGGGAGATAGAGCGTCTTTCATTGTCTCAGTTGCAATGTTGGAGGACAGAGGCTATGATGTTGTTTTTAGTAGTGGTATAGCCTACCTACGACATAAAGCAATATGTCAAGTCAAGAATATAGGGATTCGAGTTAAGAATCTCTACATGTTGCAGGTAGATGGCTGCGGTGCCATGATAGGCAAGGCATAAACAGTGGTAAGCCGGGATGAGGGCAAATTATGGCATAGGATATTAGGCCATCTTCATCATCGATCCTTGAAGATCATGCAGCAAATATCTACTGGACTTCCAAGGGGAACACTTTCTCAGTCAGATCAGTGCAAGGGGTGCACCCTGGGGAAGTATGTAAAGTCCACCTTTCATGAAAAGGAGAATCGTGCTTCAGTGATCCTGGAGAGAATTCACACGGATGTGTGTGGAACATTCTCGGTTGCTTAAACAGAAAAACACATGTATTATGTTATTTTTTTTGATGACTTTTCTCGTAAATGTTGGATATTCTTCATGCAGAAGAAGGATCAAACATTTTCAAAGTTCTGTGAGTTTAAAGCATTGGTGGACAAAGAGTCGGGGAAGCAAGTGAAGGCTCTAAGGAGCAATAATGGTGGAGAATACATCTCTAATGAATTCAAATACTTCTGCAGCAGAGAAGGAATTCGAAGAGAACTCATAGCGCCTCATAACCCTGCGCAAAATAGGGTTGCGGAGAGAAAGAACAGAATGATCGTGGGTGCAGCACGAGTGTTCTAGTAAAATCTTCCTGCGGACAGGTAGATCGCCTCTAAGAGCTTGACCCCAACTCTAGACAGAAAATGCTTAACATGGACACTGACTTCCTTTCAAATCCATCTAAACTAACACATGAGAAGGAAGGATGACAAAAGTTCCTTTTATCAACGTTTGTCCCTGCACTCTCCGAGTTGCTCTCCAATCCTTTGCTCCTCGCTGAGTTCTGTGGACAAAACAAGATACGACTACTTCCTACTCTATTGATATTTGCTTGAAAATGGATCTATCAATAAATGATAAGTTCATGTGACATTAGACACGAACTAGAAAAAAACAGGCCAAGTGTGTCATATTGATGAGAATAGCGACAACAGTACTTACAATCGTAGATGCGAATGTGACAACTTCGTCAAGTCCCCTTCATCTAACCCTTGCCTAAAAGATCCACAACCTGGATAATAGCAGCTTCACTGATCACTCTCCTTTGGTTGACTGTGAGTTTCCTCCAAGTTGATAAGTTTCATATCTTCAGTTCTTCCCCCCTTTCCACCATCATAGAGCCTGTTTATATAGGTTAAGAAGAGCTTAACCTCTTGAGTTATCTTTGGAACAAGCTGGGAACCTTCTCCTTAGATCAGGGATATCTTGATGAAACCAAGAATTCGAACACAACTGCCTCCTAATCTCATAAGATCCTCCCCTTATTCTCCTCAACGGGCCAACTACTGCCTCAGATTAGGCAGCGCTAACTTAGAAGGGGCATCAGAGCGCTGTAACGCTCCCTGGTAAGCCTTAGGGGAGCGCCAACACTTTTAATATGAGAAACGCTCCTTCAGAGGGGGCTGGGGAGCGTTATAACTCTCCCTGAAACCTTATAGGGGAGTGCCAACACTTCTAGGGATGAGATAGGGGAGCGCTCCCCCCTCAAAACCTTTGTTTCAGGGCTCCCTTCAGGTGTCAAGAGTTATTTGACTTCAGTAAACCAATTCTCCTTCTTCAAATCAAGCATATGAGATGTTATAAGTGTCTCCTTAGTGTCATTTGACATGGCAGTATGTCTGAACATCATTTGCAACACTTGTAACCAACTTGCGACACTTGTGAAATTTGTAAGGAAGATGCGACACTTACAACAATTGAGAGGAACATGCGACACTTATCCAGCTGAGTAATTTTGATGTGTAACAGAATGCCCCCAAAGTATGAAGTTAGAAGATGCCAACTGATAACTGAAATACTTTGTAGATGTCCAAACAAGGGTATAGACTTGGAGAACCTGACAGAAGCTGCACACAAACATCCAACAAGCATCATGACATATTTCAAAACCCAAGGCAGGCATACCTATGCTTGGGTGATCAAGACTTAGCAGGATATGGCCGCCATAAAATACACTGCGGATCCATAATTGTATTGATAAAAAGGTATAGCTACCAAAGATACAATGTGGATCTATACTCTGATGACTCAGACTGATCGTAGCCATGAAGAATACACAGTGGATCTACGAGATGACAAGACATAGCCACGACCAATACAAAGTGGATCTATGTAATAGTGTATGTGTTCTTTGTCCGATAGAGATTCCTTCGTAGCCTGGGTAAAGCATATATCAAAGTGATCACTCAACCCAGGGTCTTATTACCAATCCCAACGTGGTACGATTCCAACCATGTGAATAGATGTCTTGATGTCAAACACGACAGAAACCACTTGATTACCGGTCAATGGTGTGAACCGTTAACAAGTGCGAGGGAGATCACCATTAATGTCAGTGATTCCCAAGGTACCTTAGTACATTCCAGCGAATGTGAATATATGAGCTGAGGTCGAACATCCATGGAATCATTCGATCAGGGGTAAATGATGTAAACCAACTGTCAAATGTGAGGAGGCATGCCATTGAGGCATGCAGGTCCCAAAGTACTAACTAGTTTCTAAGTCTGATTCCCGGATAATGTGTTGGAGTTGAAAGGAATAGACTCGTCGAGGGAGGGCCTTGATGTATCCCCCATCAATGACACGAAATGGACATGGAGGTGTAATTGGCAGATCAAATGGACATGGACTGACATAGGTTTTGAGGCAAGATACTTGGGATGGCTGACTCTCGAGGCAGATACTTCCCTTGAACACTGAGGCACAACAGAAAAACATGACATGGAACAAAACTATGAAATCGATACTGTGACTTGCATCGGGTGACCCAAAGGAGTGAAAGGAACTCGGAGGATTAGATCAGTGCAGAGGTTCAGCAGATTATGATATATGCAATGTGACAAAGTGTCGTGTTCAAGGGCGACTCTAAGAAGTGTTGGATGATGTTCTCAAGAGACTGTTTGGCTTGCTCCTTTCAATTTTTTCCCCCATCCAGATAGATGAGTACCTCTTTTTGATTTAATGAGCTTGAGGAGGATAACACATTCTCTATATAACTCACCTTCGGTAAGTTCCTATTCCTTTGTTTAACGAACCAGAAGAAGTAAGGGTTCGTTCCCATATGGGTCTGTCGATTTGTGCTTTAATGAGTCCAAGGACAGAAAACTCGAAGGTTTTTCGGGATTATAGAGTTTGGAAAAACACTTAAAAGAGAACTCTCTCAGTTCCTTTTTGGTACAGTAGTCCAACGAGACCGAAAAAGGGTTAAACTATCGCTCGCAAGATGCCCTTTCTGACCTTTTAACGAGTGTGAAAGGAAGCAAGATCACTCGACAATCTTTTCATATTTAGAGAGTCTGAAAAGGGTTTAAAGGAGACTCTAGGGGGGTTCCTTTTTCGTGTGTTCATATCCATACGGGTCCGAAAAAGAGATAAAATTTTACCCGGTTACGTTCTCATATTGTCGAGCTCGAGAACGAACTAAGACTATGCTCATAAGTGCGACAAGGTGAATAACCGATCAGGACTGCCAGGAAACCTTTGATGCCAGAGCTACAAACCAGAGGTTAGTGAAGCCATTACATCATTAGAGAAACCCAAAAATTACCATACCTTATAAAAAATAAAATTTTATAAATAACAATTGATTTGAAAATTCATTTACCATTTCATTTGCAAGGATTTTTGTAGTGGAGAATCTCATTTTGAAGAAAATCTTGTTTTTCTCACTCCCGGAGCTACGATCGATCATTTCACTCACCGTTTGAACCAGATAGGTGTTCATCCTTTGCTCTTTCAATTACATGGTTTCAAATTGATTTTCATGGCATTATTTATTTAAAACACAAAGCCCTAGGTCACCCCTCTTTGAACCAAATCGGCCTCTTTTTTAAAAATTAATAAAATCGGGGGATTCTTTTGCAAAAAATGTGTTAGAGAAGGGTTGTTAGGAAGTCTACACCCTTGCAATCGATTGGACCAATCATTTTTAGTAAAAGAACTCATAAAATTCCCCCCAATTGCCCACGCAGCCCCCAAAGTCGTTTTGCATTTTTAAAACGTTTTTATCATTACTTGACAAATGTTAAAGGGTGTGGTGGTTAAAAAGAGTGAGTAGTTGATTTTATATGACATGGGCATTTTGTTTCATGTTTTAAATTACTTTTGAAAATCACTGAAATTACAAAATGTGAGGAATAACAAAATTCTTGATTTTTTGTTTTGTAGGTATCTTCGGCAATCATGATTGAATGGAAAGAGAGGGAACATGAGATGGATGATTTAGGCACTCTACAGAGTCCTCGTACGCGGGCCTCTTTACAAGCCTGTGGATTGCTCAAGTTCTTCAAATTGCAAAAAATGAAGAGGGGGATGTTATTGCTTGAGCATATGATTGGCCTCTGGGATGTTGCGGAACAAGGATTCTGTATCGGCGCACAACTTTTATCCATTGAGATAGAAGACGTTTACTTTTTGACTGGCCTCTCAAAAAGAGGGGTCCCGATATATTTCACTGGGCAGAGGGCATTACCTGAACAAGTGGATGTGTATCTGGCAGGCCACTGCATCCCGGGAGCAAGGTTGGTAGGGGGCAGGATCCCTATCAAGGATATTCAAGATTTGCCCCTCTGGTCTATACTATTCGCTATCACAAGCATGACTGGCAGAACTAGTTCTCATCTAGCATCGAGATCACAGGTGGCCTATGGTTTTCAGTGTTTGCAACCAACACTGTTCAATTGGAGTGCAGCGTTCCTTCGGAATGTGAAGGAACAAATCTCGCAGTGCAAGACTGGTCAGAAACAGTTCCGTTATGGCTCGTTTTTGGTCTCTTTTTTCCTAGAGCGCATCCCTCAGATGCAGCCTCAGATAGCACTGGCGGTACGACCATTGGATGAACCTAGGATGGAGAGGTGGACTAGTCTGTCTCCGAGGCTAGTTTCGGAGTCAGAGTTCCATTTTACTGGTGATTTCTTTTCCTGGTTGAGACGGAGGTACCTCTAGATAGAGGACTTCCCTTATGCTGATGTAGACTTCCATGGGAGTATGGACTTGATTTTTCCCGCGAGGGAAGATTGGGACGAGTCAGGTAAGAGACTAAGCCATACCTTGTCTAGTTTTTGTTTTTTAAGTTTTTAATGTATATATATTTTTTTTGGGTGTGTAAAAGAGTTTTAACAGATGTTTTTTTTCCAACATGCAGACAAGCGAGCAGTGTGCCCGGTTGATATACCAGTACCAGGGTGTCATGGAGGCGCCCCAGTCACAGCAGACCCAGCAGTACCGGTGGTGGGTCTCCGGGAGGTTGAGAGGAACCTCCAAGGCCTTTTGTAGGAGTACCAGAGAATATCAATTCTCTGTTGAGGCACGTAGTGCGTGCAGTAGTGTGTTACTCACAGCACAACGTAGTGCGGGGAGATTAGAGTCTCTCCCCGTGATCATGTTTTTTGTATGCCTTGTCAGGCGATGTTGTATGGGTGAACAGACCCAATAGTTTACTCTTCTACACACCTTTTGATGTAATACAAACATTTCAGTCACGCCATCTATATATATATATATATATACAGTTTCGAGTTTTTATGATGCCAATGATTTGTACATGATGATGTCTGTGATGTGTTTTAATTTACATGTAATGTACAGTTTTGCTTTCCTTTAATCTTATATGTGGGCGAGATACTGATCCATGATATAATTAGCTAATGAATCTGAAACACTATTAAGTTCTCTCGGAATGTGTCTATATTC
>JZKD02S0403961.1:199509-209698 GCA_000966675.3 Picea glauca | reverse complement strand
AGGCCATTCAATGTAAGGTGGACTAGGTCCACTATAGTATTAAATAAGTTCCACTAGGGTAGCTAGATATAATAAATGTAAGAGGAATTACTAGAAGGTTCCTCCTCTAGAAAGTTCTTAGGTGGTTAGTAGTACTATATAAAAGGGTTCAATAAATGTGATGGGATATGAAGAAAATTATTGTATTTGGAATGGTAGCTCAATAAGAGGAAACCCCCTCAAAGAGGGAAGTCAACAGGAGAAGATCCCTTCCATAATAGGATCCATTGTATGGTGTTTCCCTACCTCAAGGGTTTTATAGTAATAAAATATGTTTTTCGTATTGTTCCTATATATCTATTGTGGTTCTTTTGTATTCAGTTCTTTGGTTCTTAACAGACAGAGCGAGGCGCAGTACAGGAAAGGCTAAATCAAGCTAATGATCATGGGGGAATATAGGATTTTAGCAGGCTTTCACCAAGAAGTACAAAAACCAAGGGAAAAATATTGGCATGACAGGCATATCAAAAGGAATAATTTCAAGGAAGGAGACTTAGTTTTGGTCTATGACAGTAAATCTCTTCAACACCTAGTAAAAATTAAGATGCATTGGATAGGACCATATGAAGTAAAGAATGACACAGATGGGGGTGTTTTACAGTTGAAGGATTTAGGAGGAACATAACTCAGAGGGATGATCAATGGGATTCGACTAAAGTTGTATATGGAAAGTCGACCTCCTAACACTTAAAAAAAAAAATAGAAAATCAAAAGATATAAAAAAAGGTGTAGCATGCAGAAAAGAAAATGAGCATGCACACCTGGAAATGCTAGCACAATGGAAAAAGGACCAATGGTCACTAAGAGGAAGAAACAACTGAAATTTCAGTTACAGTAAATAAACACCAGTGGAGCACGATTTCCAAAATTAAAGGTCAATAACATTGGACAAGATGCCACATTAATCATGCCAACCGGTGACAGCTAAGAAAATCAATGGCAAGTATGCAGGAAGTGCGGGTTCATTTAAAATAAAATTTTGGTAACGTATCCTGGAAGTTTGATATGATTTCTATATAAATGAAGCACCCTAGGATTGGAAGGGTTATTGTGAAATTGAGAAAATCATAGAACGATAGAGTATACCGAGCAGAGAGTGAGTTTTCAGAGGTTACAGAACCCATGAAGCTTGGTGGACAACATCTCACCACCATGGCCCCACCCAAACTGGGAGAGTCAAGCCAGACTTACATACAACCTTGAAGAAACATCACAACACCACTGTATCCACATGGAAGTGAACAAAAACCACCTTAGGTTCCAAAATTCGTCAACATGCATGAAATCCCTATCGCTCGATATGACACCAGGAAACCCCACACCAGTGGTGGAGGAAACCCAGCAGACAACACCAGTGGGAATGGACAATGATGTGTGCAAAGGGGTATAGGGCCAAAAGGCTAAGGATGCAGAAAATAATTCACACACAAAAATCCTTGAATAATCCCTGAGAGTCAATGGGATGATCCCAAACTAGGCAAAAATGGTCGCACCAGAAAGGTTGCACACAACCACGCTAGAATAGCCACAAGAAGGAATAGTGGAATATGTCACCGATCGGGTAGAGGAGTATGCAGAAGAAATAACAATGGAGGTTGGAACCTTGAGTCAACAACCATAGCGAAAGGGAAAACAAAAAGTACCAATATCACCACACAAGGAGGCCACCACAACCATAGTCTTGTTATGCATTCCATAGGGCATGCATATCGCAGCAAACATGTTAGGCCATGTGGAGAAATTGTGGTACTCATACCATGATGTGACTAACACTGACAAGTTCCCAAAGTTTTCCAAGAAAGTTTACCTGGAAATTATGGGTATAGGATCCTTTGATGAACCAATTAACCAAACACGCCAGTGGGCAGTAGGACTGGTCAGAACTAAGATTCTAGGCCTGTTGGACATCTCGCACTTTGGGAGGGGTCAAGACGAAAACAACTGCATCAAGAAGTTGATGGCATTCACCCACGGAGGATACTTGTGGCTAGAAAATATTGTCTCAATAAACATGGATCTCATTGCATACATCACAGGGATGCCAACATGATAGGAGACACCCACGCACTTATGACAAGATGAAGGAGAAAGCATTGGCTAAGGAAATTAAGAAGTATGGTACAAAAATGGGGTCACACAAAATCAAAATTAAGCGCATTAGTGACACAACCACAAGGATGGGCAAAAATATCATGGCATGCAATTTACTGAGGAAATGTTGCAAGAATAAAGACCCTGTCGGGTCTGTTGTAGTTGAAGCACAGTGTGGGGAGGGCACCAAACTTAGTTGGGCCCCGTATTTGTTAAATCTATTCCTGGAAGACTACAAGGACGTGCAGGACTTGGGGACAAAATTTCACTATTCATGGCTACTCATCTTGATCGCCTTGTTCCGATGGAAGGAGCCTAAGTATGCATTCTTTGCCACAAGACCCAATCCTTTCCATGCAGTGTGATACCTATTGTTGGGGAGCACTCCATACCCCAGGAAAAAAAAGGAAAATGCAACCATATTCGAAGGATATTATAATGACCTGTAAGAATGCAACGTCAAAACTTGGCAGATTACAACAGAAGTGGTCACAAAGTACCAGCGCATATCCAGCTTTAAAGCGACCAAGCATACAATGTGGATACAAGCATTGACGGATCTTGAAAACCAATAGCTACAACTGTAGTACTGCATCAAGGAAGAGGACGTAGAAATGGCCATCAAGGATTAGAATGATGACTAGAGGATTCCAGTCCTGAATCAAGAGATTCCCACAAATAATGAGGCGGAGGCAGGGCAAGAAAAGACACATGAAGAAGACAAAATGGTGCCCAAGAATCCAAGGAAAGATTAGAACTAGGCACGATAAAATAAAGGGGGTGTGTCCAAGAAAGGCACGCAGGCAGGGAAGAAGAACAATACCCAGGCACCATAGGAACATGGGAAACAAACTAAGACAACACAGGGAACCACATCAAGTGGTCCTCAATAAGAGAAAGGCCAAACCAAGAGGTAAATCATACAAATGGTGGGTGCACAAAAGAAACCTAAGGTGCATAGAACACAACTAGAATACACGATCACAGAGGATGACGTGGACCTCGTAGCCCAGCTGCTCCAGTATCAAACAATGGAGGACTTTAACGAGGCTCAATGCCAACTGGATAAGATCCAGGATGAGATAGAAGACATGAGGTAGCTCCTCGAGAAAGTCAGAGAAACACAGATTCCAACATAGGAACATAATCAATCACAACAACATCATAGATAGGACCCAAGGCTGGATCAAGAAAGAAGGATAGGATCTAGACGACAACACAACGAGGCTCGAAATTTCACGTCACACCTAGCATGTTGCACATGGATAAAATTGTGGGTCGGACACCCTTGAAGGATTTGGCCCAAATACAGTTGATAATGACGTGAATACCAACCAAGGCCTTTTATAAACTACAAATCAACGTCGTCCAGGAGGTACAGTCGCGTGCATGCACAGATGCAGAAGAATTGCAGTAGACAAAGGACATTGAAGATGAGTTGGGATTGGTGCTTGAGTAGGTCAAGCACAATACCAAATATGAGAAAGACCACACCGATAGGTTGGAGCAGGGATTGGTTGTATCGTATGAGAAAATTCCAAAGAGTGCACAAACAACAGAGATCACAACAACATAGAATATTGATCAGATTATGCAGTTATCGATTAATACAGGAAGGATATCGAGCACCTTCAAGAAGATTTCATACCTACCACTCCACTAGAGGTGAAGGAGAAGAGGAATCATGAAGCAAAAGAGTATATAAAGGAGATGGAGTGACAAGTCCACGTAGTAGCTGACTTGTTCGAGAAGGAAAAAAAACTATGGATGAAGCTAGAAGAGGGTCAATAGGTCCAACAGTGAGACTAAGAATAAGAAAGGATAAGAAAAACTATCCAGGACCTCAAGCAAAGGAAAAAGACAATGCCGATCATTGAGCATGTCAAAGGAGCACATGACATGAAGAAACTGTAGACAAAACTGATAGCCACGCAAACATAGAAAAAGGAGTTCCAAGCTCAAATGGAACCACTTCGAGAGAGGGAGGAAGAGGTCATTGTGTAGGCAGAAGATGCAAAGAATAACATGGCACAAATGTAGGTGAAGTGCGCAGATATGATCAACGAGAATATTGCAGTGAAAGTATTGGATGCACTCAGGGAGAAGACCGAGCAGGATCAAACGCAAGCAAAGGAACTCACAAAGAAGTTCTAGGCTCTCGAAGGAGAGATCAAAGAAGCACACAAGGTTTAGGTGGCTTGGGATGAGCCACATGTCAATGTTGGGGGCCTGTTGGATGCAAGACTATCCAGGAAGAAAGGAATTTTTTGGAGGAAAAGAATGCAAGAGGGAAAAGATAGCTGGAAGGAAAAGAAACATGTGTAAGAGAAGTAGGAAAAACATGCATACAAGTAATACCTAACGAAGATAGCATTAGGGTTTTTTTAATGCATTGTAATGGATCGTGAGCCTGTTATATAAAATAGAAGAGAGGAGGCAATGGATAGAGAGGACACGCACAAAGAGACAGAAAGAGAGAGAGTCATCAGAATTGTATGATCCATTAAGCTAGTGAGCTAGGGAAGGAGTGAGAAACTCGATCCCGAGGGTTAGATTGTAGGCTGAGGATCCCAATGCGATCTATTCATCCTCGCAGGGATTGAGGAGCCTGTGGTAGAGAGGGAGAACTAATATTTTAACCACGCATGGTGTGATATATTTATAAAATATAATAAAATCTCAAGAGCCATATATTTTTGGAATTAGCCCAGGAGGGGGTGAACCACAATAAAACTGTGTTATGTGAATGAATGAATGCATCTCTATGTCTGATTAATTTATGAATGTTAGATAAATGAAACAACTAAATATATCTAGTATTCCACATGCATGCATAGAATGAATGTTATAACTAGATGTTGAATTGAATGAATAAAGTTTACATCGCACAAACTCAGATCGTGATCAGTATTAGGTTGCAAACACATGATTATTGCAGCCACCCATATAATTATCTTGGGTGAGACTATGCAGTACACTCTATGCACTGCGTTTCCTTTTGGTTTACCAGAGGGGTTGATAGTTTTAAAGGGATTTTGTTGGGAAGCTTACTAAATCTGGACTAGCGTCAATCTATGAGGGTAAACTAGAAGTTGAATACCCCATAAATAATATTCAATACTAAAATAAGAGAGATACCAAAACCAAAAACCACCAATATCCAAAGATGGGTTGGGACTAACACCCATCCAACCCTCCTATTCACATCTACTACAAATTGCTCTGGGAGAACAAGTAGATAAATAAGTATCACAATATGTGTGATTACCTCCTAGCACCCCTGTACTAGTTCATATTTGATTCACCTATACCTTGTTATCACATTAATTTGTAAAGGGAGTTTTTTCCTAAGAAGTTGGCCCCTTGGTGAAAGAAATGAAGAAAAGGGGGGAAAAAACCCACAAAATCGCGTTATCCTAAGTTTTTGGGCCTGGGCATGTTTGTGCTAATCGGTACGTAGATATGGGTGGATGATATCTGTGTGCCCATATCTACGGTGTGTGGTCCATACCGAAGCCCCCCCGGCATTCTTCCTTTAACGAGGGGGTGGGGAGTCCGAATAAGTGGTTTCTCCACCGAGCCCCCCATTATCGTGGAACATTCTCGTCAATTCAGACCCCCCACCCCTGATCCAAACTACTTACTACCCCCTTTTTCTGTGGTGGGAAATCCCCCTACGGACTAGAAAATAGGGATATATTATGCATGTAGATATGACAAAAAGAAACCTACTTTCTACTTTTGTCCCCAGACCTAATCCCCATTTATTTTCAGCAAATACATGGTTAGACCAACATACCCCATTCTGGATGTTCGATGTCAATCCTTCTTCATGCTTGATCGCTTGTTAGCAACTCTCCTCCCAAGGCTGACCTGCATACAAAACAAGCAAAAAACTACACATGCATTTTACCTACAGACTAATGGGTTAGATATTCAAACATATATTTACTAAACTATAAACAACTCATATAGTGGGACGGGAAAAGCATTTCTTTATTATTAACTTTAATGAATCAACTTACAATGTTGAGACTGGCCACTGCTCCGTGAACCTGATCCTGGGCTCCTCTTCAAATGTCCTCCAACCTCTTTGCTCTGTATCTCTTCTTGCATAAGGATGGCTAAAGGGTTGGGACAATGGGAAGGTGCAATTGGGTAGAGTTTCTTTACTATTATTCTCCTCCTCTAAATGGGACCTCTAACCCTTCTTTTATAGGCTAGAAGAAGCTAGGCATTTGGATGAACCCTCGGCCATGCATGGACGGGAGTTTCAATTAACTCACCCAAAGCTGTGTGTTCCGTCGAAAAATTTCCATTTTCATGCTTTTGTAGGTCCACATGGGTTGTTTTAGGTCAGCTAGAATGTACACGCATGAAGTAATGGAGTAGGGCACATGGGACCTTATAAAAGAGGTTTTTTAAAGAGTTGTTCAGCAATGCTTTGGCAAAGAAGGGATATGAGATGGCCTGATGTCAGGTAAGCATGTATGGTGCAAATTAGGGTTATAATAGATGCCCCATAATGTGTGAGGTCATAAGAGAATCTGATGGCTGAAATGCATTACCAATCTTTACTGATGTGCCTAACAAGTGAGCCCAGGGACCAGGAACCAAGAGGCACCGTCTTCAAAATAATAAATGTCTCACCAAGGAGGGCATACCCATGCTTGGGATAAAATAGAATCATGGCTACCAATCAAATACATTGTATATCCATGTCAAATAACTATATAAAGTGTAACCGTGAACAATACACGACAGAGCTACATCTCGAAATCAAAAAGATATACATATAGAGTATCCATCTTCTAGAATATGATATGGCCTGATGGTTGGAGATGAGATCTTCAGAGCTCGAGCAACAACTTCAAAATCTTCAAAACTCAAGGTATTAGTGTAATATGAGTGTATGACTTCACTACCTAGAGGTCTTCGACGGCTTGTCGGACATGGACTAGATAATATTGATGATCAGACTAAAGGCTTCATTGATTT
This sequence comes from Picea glauca, assembly GCA_000966675.3. NCBI lineage: Eukaryota > Viridiplantae > Streptophyta > Pinopsida > Pinales > Pinaceae > Picea > Picea glauca. The sequence goes on along the minus strand of JZKD02S0403961.1, from coordinate 202,570 downwards.
CAAACAAGAACGTGATTGGACATTCAGGATGGTCGGGTATGAGGGCAAGAGACAAATTTCAGAGGGGTCAACTCAAGCTTGGTAGAAATTTCCCTTAGACAACAGCATGACAAATGATGAGACTTAGGCAGCATGGAATTAATCATAAGTTTACGAAGTAGGAGGCAACATAAACTCTCCATATGTTTGGAAGAATAACCAAACAGAGGAGGACACAACTCTATGTAGCGAGAACAACTTCCTAAGTTCGTATTATATCCCATAGTTTGACGAACAAACGGACAGATGTGCTTTATCTAAGGGAGACTCATTATGCTACCAATAAAGAAAATACTTTTCCCTTCCTCTTTTTGGGGTATATTTGTTTTTTTTGTCTTTTCCAATAATTTTGGAAAAAAGAATAAAGGAATGTTACGTTATAATGGAGGAATGAGTGTTACAAACATATAAGTTCAAGGCGGAAGGATAAGACTGATGTTTAGAATAATGATACTGAGGAAAAATCCTCCGATGGCCAAGGGTGTTAAAAAGTAGAAGCAAACTACTACAAGGCTTGCGTATAAGGTATGCTTTAGATGGTTCAGTTGGGAGCAACATGGAGCTAGCATTTAGACCAAAGACACATGTATGCAAACGCGGTTAACAAAAAACACAATGGTAACGTCCTTCGATGTAAGTTTAACAAGCCCAGAGAAGGTAATCTCAGTGGTTTTTCATATTTAGAGAGTCTAAAAAAACATAAAAGGAGACTCCATTGGGGTACCTTTTTCGAAGGTAGTCTAGTCGGTTCGAAAAAGGGGTAAACAAGCACCGACAAGACGTCTATTCACAATCATTTTAAGGAGTGCGATAAAGACAAGATCGCTCGGCCATTTTTTCATTTTTAAGGAGTCTGAAAAAACCTTAACTATGGACTCTGTCAAGAATGTTCTTCTGGACCAGTTTAACGAGTGTGAAAGAATAAGGTCACTCGACGATATTTTCAATTTTAGGGAGTCTGAAAAGAGCTTAACTATGAACTCCGTGGGGGTTCCTTTTTCGTAAATTTAGTCCCTCGGGCCCAAAAAAGGGTTAAAATAATCCCTAAGAGTACTCTTCTAGAGAACTGAAGTTTCATAGAGTATACCTGTGTTCGTACAGTTGACCGTCCAGACCAAAAAAGGGGTAAACTACCACCGGACAGACGTGACTTCAAATTTCAGTTTAATGAGTGTGAAAGGCCACAAGATCGCTTGACAATCTTTTCATGTTTAGAGGGTCTAAAAAGGGCTTAAAAGAAGACCCATTATATTTTTTGGGAGTCCTAAGGGTGAAGTCAAGAGAAAAGAAGAAGCATGCAAATGAGGCTCAAACTCATAATCAGGAAAACCTACAAGGACTCCCGAGCCTATAGTGATTAGAGGCAGCATGGATACCATAATGCAACTAGGATCTACCTAGGGCATCCATGTTCCGGTAATATCTACCACCAAGTCACGACACTTCTAAAGAAGCTATGATGGTGCCATGTCACAACCTGATGGGATCGATCCTATGGAAAAGAAAAAAGACAACGGGATACAAAATTCAAGGTAGAAACCTAACCTATATGTTCAAGTTGATCCTCGAAAAGAAATTTCACAGACCATCGAAAATTACCCAAAACTCAAAAAAAAACTTTCTTGATACCCGATCATATCCCTCCCATGCAACTCCTAAATCACTCTAAATGGTTTTTTCTTTAAATAAAATGATACGGGAGGCCAAAAAAGTGACAAAAAGAGGCCAAAAAGTCTATAAATAGAAGCTGACAACTCATTGTCACCATTGCTAATTTGGAAATTGACTCTAGAGCCAAAAGACCCCCTTTGTCAAAAGCGGTGATTCTGGGAGCTACAGTGGACGAAATGAACTTTTGTCTGGACCAAGTAAGTACAAACTCTCTTATCCTGCATTTTGAGTCTGTATTTTTACATTGGGTTTCATTTTTTAAGGGGGCGTCGACCTTATGGTTGTGATCGTGGTTTAATTGCTTCTGCAAGAATAATAGTAGAAGCGATTATGTATTTAACAAGTGGCGGAAATTGTTAGATCAGGAGAATCGCAGGAATACATTAATTTGCATCGAAATTTCTACACTCTAGATACAAGTTCAGGGAAAGTCATGAAGATACAACTGATAACTCAATGGTTGCTCATACTCCTAGATGATTAACTGTATATCTCAGTGATGGATGAATCAAGGAAAATATGATGGTCCCAATGATGGAGATCCTCCTAAAATGAACCAAGTCGAAAAATATGTATGCATGCCCCCAACTTGACACTTGTCATGTTGGAAGCTACTTTGGCCCACTTGGCCCCAACTTAGAACTTAGGATAACATAATTATCCATACTTTATGATTTAAGAAATATTAATATAATATTCCTTAAATTAGCCCCTTCCCCTTCCCTAACCAGTGGAGTTTAGTCCCCCATCTCTTTTATCATGGTCGATCTGTACGCAACGATGTATTCTATATGAAATATGAGATATGTACAAAATTAGGCACACTGGCCTTTAACATCTAGGCTCTCCAGCCTAATCAAAACATAATCATCCTAGCTTATAATATTGTTTCAATAGCCTATAAACATATCAAATACACAAGGCTCCCTGGCATCTACTTTGCGCGCACTTAAGATGTTGCACGTGATTTCCCCGAATGTGCACACTTCCTCATTTTACTGTGTAGTACCTGCACGGCTACACCATGGAATGTGCATACCAAAATGATATAAAATCATCTCACCAGCTTATGTATATCTATATTTACATTTTCAATTGGGTTCAGACATAGGGATATTACATTATTGGGTTCCAAAATCTTCCATGGGGAGTTCACATGAGCACTTGGACATGGGACCCATGTTTACAATGCCATTTGAACTACTTCAGCATGGTGATTTTCCTTTCTACATGGGACCTTGGTTCTACAGTCTTCTTCAACATTATGGTCCATAATTATCCATGGGAACTTGGTATATGGTTGTAGATCAAGCATTGAGGACAATGCTTTCATAAGGGAGATGGAATGTTA
>JZKD02S0403961.1:168260-190076 GCA_000966675.3 Picea glauca | reverse complement strand
GCAGGGCAGAGGGCCCATAGTGATAATAGTGGAGGCCATTCAATGTAAGGTGGACTAGGTCCACTATAGTATTAAATAAGTTCCACTAGGGTAGATAGATATAATAAATGTAAGAGGAATTACTAGAAGGTTATACTTCTAGAAGGTTCCTCCTCTAGAATGTTCTTAGGTGGTTAGTAGTACTATATAAAAGGGTTCAATAAATGTGATGGGATATGAAGAAAATTATTGTATTTGATCAAAGAGGGAAGTGAACAGGAGAGGATCACTTCCATAATAGGATCCATTGTATGGTGTTTCCCTACCTCAAGGGTTTTATAGTAATAAAATATATTTTTCATATTGTTCTTATATATCTATTGTGGTTCTTTTGTATTCAGTTCTTTGGTTCTTAACAAATAGAGTGAGGCATAGTACAGGAATGGCTAAATCAGTTGATGATCATGGGGTAAGATAGGATTTTAGCAGGCTTTCACCAAGAAGTACATAAACCAAGGGACAAATATTGGCATGACAGACATGTCAAAAGGAATAATTTCAAGGAAGGAGACTTAGTCTTGTTGTATGACTGTAAATCTCTTCAACACCCAGTAAAAATTAAGATGCATTGGATAGTACCATACGAAGTAAAGAATGTCACAGATGGGGGAGTTTTACAATTGAAGAGCATAACTCAGAGGGATGATCAATGGGATTTGACTGAAGTTGTATAGAGACAATCGACCTCCTAACACTTAAAAAAAAAAATAGAAAATCAAAAGATATCAACAAAGGCGTATCGTGCAAAAAATAAAATGAGCACGCACACCTCGAAATGATAGCACAATGGAGAAAGGACCAATGGTCACTAAAAGGAAGAAACAATGGAAATTGCGGGTACGGTAAATAAACGCCAGTGGAGGACGATTTCCAAAATTAAAGGTCAATAACATTGGACAAGACGCAGTATTAATCGCACCAACTGGTGATAGCTATGAAAATCAATGGAAAGTATGCAGGAAGCGCGGGTTCATTTAAAATGAAATTTTGGTAACGTATTCTGGAAGTTTCATACAATTTCTATATAAATGAAGCACGCCAGGATTGGAAGGGTTATTGTGAAATTAAGAAAATCATAGAACGATAGAGTATACCGAGCAGAGAGTGAGTTTTCAGAGGTTACAGAGCCCATGAAGCTCGGTGGACAACATCTCACCACCATCACCCCACCCAAACTAGGAGAGCCAAGACAGAATTGTAGATGACCTCGAAGAAACATCACAACACCACCGTATCCACATGGAATTGAACAAAAACCACCTCAGGTTCCAAAATTTTTCAACGTGCATGAAATCCCATCACTCGATATGACACCAAGAAACCACACACCAGTGGTGGAGGAAACCCAACAGACAACACCAGTGGGAATGGACATTGATGTGTGCGAAGGGGTATAGGGCCAAAAGGATGAGGATGCAGAAAATAATTCACACACAAAAATCCTTGAAGAATCCCTGACAGTCAATGGGATGATCCAAAACCAGGCAAAAATGGTTGCGCCAAAAAGGTTGCACACAACCACGCTAGAATAGTCACAAGAGGGCATAGTGGAATATGTCACCGATCGAGTAGAGGAGTATACAGAAGAAATAACAATGGAGGTTGGAGCCTCGAGTCAACAACCATAGCGAAAGGGAAAACAAAAAGTACCAAGATCACCATGCAAGGAGGCCACCACAACCATAGTCTTGTTGTGCATTCTGGAGGAAGTGTGTATCGTAGGAAACACGTTAGGCCATGTGGAGAAATTGTGGTACTCATACCATGTTGTGACTAACACTGACAAGTTCCCAACGTTTTCCAAGAAAGTTTACCTGGAAATTATGGGTATAGGATCCTTTGATGAACCAATTAACCAAACAAGTCAGTAGGTAGTAGGACTGGTCATAATTGAGATTCTAGGCCTGTTGGACATCCCGCACTTTGGGAGGGGTCGAGACGAAAACAACTGCATCAAGAAGTTGATGGAATTCACCCACGGAGGATACCTATGGCTAGAAAATATTGTCTCAATAGACATGGATCTCATTGCATACATCACAGGGATGCCAACACGATAGGAGACACCCACACACTTATGACAAGACGAAGGAGAAGAAATTGGCTAAGGAAATTAAGAATTATGGTACAAAAATGGGGTCACACAATATCATAATTAAGCACATTAGTGACACAACCACAAGGATGGCCAAAACAATCATGGTATGAAAGTTACTGAGGAAATGTTGCAACAATAAAGACCCTATCGGGTTTGTCATAGTTGAAGCACACTATGGGGAGGGAACCAAACTTATTTGGGCCCCGTATTTGTTGAATTTGTTCCTGGAAGACTACAAGGACGTGCAGGACTCGGGGACAAAATTTCTCTATTCATGGCTACTCATCTTGATCGCCTTGTTCGGATGGAAGCAGCCTAAGTATGCATTATTTTCCACCTGACCCAATCCTTGCCATGCAGCGTGATACCTATTGTTGGAGTGCACTCCATACCCCAGGAACAAAAAGGTGAATGCAACCATATTCGAAGGATATTATAATGACTTGTAAGAATGCATCGCGGAGTGTGGGTTACTCAGGTTTTTCCTATGTCCTTTTATGTGGGAACAACCTAGGCTATTGAATGCCTTGTTTGACTACTGGCATCCAGATGCAGAGGCATTCATATTAGAGGGGCAGTCACTAGTGCCCACGATCGAGGACATTTAATTTTTGACTGGCCTCTCCAGGAGAGGGGAACCAGTCAACTTTCGGAATTTTCCTTCGGGGTTGCATAACATAGAGAAATTGATAGGTCTATACTGTGCGGATGATACAGACCACTCAAGATCACAGGTGCCCATAAGCAATATTACTGACTTATCGCTACAGGCAATAGTATTGCTTATTGGGCGAATCATTGGTTCTACAGCTCTACATAAAGCATCCCGTGCACAGTTGAACTGTGTAATCCAGTGCTTAAATGCACAAATTTTTTATTTGAGTACCACTTTGCTTGAGTGTATGAAGAGGTAGTTGATAGATTGTCGTTTGTGGACATAGAGGAACTTCAGGTTTGGTACCATTCTATGCTTGTTCTTTTTTGAAAGAGTTCTGAGCTTTATTTCTCGAGTAGTGGTACGAGGACATCAGGCCTCTCTACCTGCTATTTGTAGATGGGCAGTATTACTGCCGTGACAGGGTGGTGGAAGGACCAATGAGTCCTTCGACGATAACTTCTTCGCATTGTTGTCATGATAGACCCTAGTTATAGAGGATTACCCCTATGCTAGGATTGATTTCTCGAGAGACCCTGAGATACCAGTACCTCCTGGTGAGGAGTGAGGGGAGATGGGTAAGTCTCCGCCTTTGTAGTTTTTTTTGTTAAACATATGTAATTTTTATGTTGTTTTTGTTATATATATCATTTTTTTTTGTTATACCATAGTATTTGATGGATATGTGTTCGTTGTGTGCAGATGTGGGACCAGTGTGACCCACTGACTATGCAAGGAACATGCGTCGTCCTCGGCCAGGGGCCGCACCTACCACTACAGGGGGACCAACAGTAGCAGGAGATATTCCAGTCGGGGACACTCAGAGGGTATTGAGACAAGTTGAGTGTAACTTTACTGCGCTTACTCGCATGGTCCCGATGGAAGAGATTGAGGACCTGCCACCATCTATGCAACCTCATGTAGTGGGGGCACCACAGACGTGGGTCCGGTTGTTTCAGCGTTTAGCCAATGCTGTGGATCAGTATAACAGGGCCCATAGGCCCTGAATTTAGCTAGATATTTTTACATTCCATGAGCACTATTTGTATATATTTTTTGAGCGCATAAGCACCGTGACTCATTATTGGTCATATTTTTGAGGCGCTTTCATCCATCTATGTACTCTGGTTACTTTATGATATTATATATGGTTTTTTTTTTGTTTTTTTTTTTGTTTTTTTTTGTCTTTTGTGTCTTATGGATCATGTGTGAAAAAAATGTATTTACATGTTTATCTGAATGTTCTTTCATATGTGTGCAAGATGCCAATCTAAAATTTGATTATCTAGAGTATCTGTAACTTGGTTTAATCTCCTAGGAACATGAAAATATGTAATATAATCAAAGTTTCATTCTAAGAGGCGTACCCTAAGGAATCCTCGGTGTAAAGTTGGATCATTAACCCGGTATACTCTGTTTAACTAAGACACAACCAACTAAGCATCGAGATAGACCCAGAGATGAGAGATACCAAATGACAAAGCGTCACGAAGCAACTTAATAATTGCACTATACTCGATGACATTGTTTTTGGTGTCACCTAAGTATATACCTCTGGAAGATAATAACTAGCCTTGAGGTGTAAAGATTACCCAAGTTGCGAAGGAAATCCTCCGAGTGTGTCGACTAGAACCATATGCATACCCAAAAAACATCTCATAATCACTTGACATCTGCCACAGTGATGAAAGATAACATCAATGACACATCCATAACACTAAATAAACTAGAAAGTAATAGTAAAAAGACAATACATATGTTACAAAAAGTTACCCACAGTGACCTGCCTATGAGTAATACTTCTTGAGGTAGAGCCCATTTCTAGGCTCATCCAAATAATTCCCTTCAAAGTCAACCAGATGATAAGCGCCATTTTTTAAAACCTCTTTTATGATGAAAGGTCCGAACCACATGGGTTTGAATTTTTCTGCCCCTAGGGGGTCCTTATCTTGGTCATAGACCAAGACAAGGTCACCTTTAGAGAAAATTCAAGGACAAACAAACCTATCATACTGACACTTGACCTTATGTTAGTGAGCCTCATTGGCCAAGGCCGCATCACGACACTGCTCATTGAGCTGCTCAAGGTATACTAACCGTTCTTCAAGTGGAGAAGTGTCTGGAAATAACTGTACTGCCAACTTTAGAGACAGGATCTGACATTCGATAGGCAAGACTGCTTCTATCCCATAAATGAGTTGGAAAGGTGAGAAATTGGTTGCAGTCTTAATAATTTTCGGTAAGCCCATAATGTCGAGTATAACATCAAATGCCAATTTGACTTGGCTGAGTTGATATTTCGTTGTAGAATGGTCTTAAGAGTTTTGTTCACAGCTTCCACCTGACCATTTGCTTGGGGGTAGTAGGGTGATGAATGTTCCTACCATAACCCAAGATTTGATGTTAAATTGGTCATCATCTGGTTTTGAAAGTGACTACCATGGTCAGTGACAATATCCCTTGGGATTCCAAACCTTTCTATTATCTGGTTGAATAAAAAGAGAGTTGTAGTCTCTCCATAATCTTTAAATGTTGGCATAGCTTCAACCCACTTTGTGAAGTAGTCTACAACTACGATGATATAGTGGTGCCCCTTTGCTGAAGGAGGGTTGCATGTAGTGTAATCAATCCCCTACTTGGTGAAGGGACCAACTATGATGACAAGAAACATGGGAGCGGGATGTTCCCTCATCTTCCAAAAGAATATTTGGCATGGGTGGCACTTCTTGACTGATTCGATACAATCTTTGATAAGTGTCGGCCAGAAGTAACCTACTCGTAGAATATTTTGGGTTGTTTCCAACCCAGACAAATGACGACCACAAGCTCTGGTATGGCAATCGTTAAGCATGATAACTACTTCTTCTTGAGTGAGACATCGGCGTAGGATGTAGTATACACCTCTCCGATACAATGTATCATCGAGTATGGGATAATTCTTAGCCTGATGGCATATGCGTCGACGCTCATCATGAGAAGTAGTGGTGGGGCACTTCAAAGTCTGAAGATAGATAAGTATATCTTTGTACCAGGGATATGAAGAGGTGATCAAAAACATATCTCCTCTGATAGGAGACTCTTCGGGCACACGATCACCTGACTCAACCGGAAGTTCTGAAATAAGTTTCGTGAAGACCATTGACTTTTTGGACTTCGCTGAAATGAAATCTAAGTCAAACTCCTGGAGGATGACTATCCATCTACTAATTTTTCCGCCTATTACCCGTCATGTAAACATGTACTGAAATGGATTCACGACAACAATGATGGTGGTCTTGCGAAAAAAAACATAATGATGGAACTGTTGAACAGCATGGATTGTTGCCAACGCAAGTTTTTCGATATGAGAATAGTTGAGTTCCGGTCCTACGAGGCCTCAGATCAAGTCATAGATGACATATTCTGAGAACAAGTCATCTTCCTGAACTAATACCATGCCAATGGTTGACTCTGTTGTAGCCCGATATAATAAGAAAGCCTTATTATAATTAGGTGGTCGGAGCAGAGGGGTAGTTGTGAGAGCATGTTTTAATGTAGTGAAAGAGCATTGAGAGGCATCGTCCCAATAAAAAGGAATGTCTTTTTTAAGTAGGCGCATAAATCCCTTGGTGATCTCGGTGTAGTTAGCGATAAAGCGTCTTAGAAAATTCGCCTTGCCCTATAGACTCTGAAGTTGAAGGATTGTGTGTGGGGGGGGGCAACTGAATTATTGCCTCAACCTTGAGAGGATCGACCATGATCCCCATTGTTGACACTATAAAACCTAACAAACATCCTAACGTTACACAGAAGCTACACTTGTTTGGATTCAAACGAATCTAAAAGTAGTGATAACGTTCGAAGATAAGTCAGAGGTGTGTGGGATAATCTGTTCTCTTGCGAGATCGAGATGCTAAATCATCTAAATAAGCCTCAAATATATGCTTGAGGTCATGGAAAGAAAAATAAATGGCCCGCTAAAAGGTTTCTCCAACATTTTTAAGACCAAAAGGCATCTTACGATACGCGAATGTACCCCAAGGACAAATGAATGTCGTTTTGTGTTGGTCTTCGGGTTTGATTTGTATTTGATTATATCCTGAAAAACCATCCATGAAAGAAAAGGCCTCGCAAACAGCACATTCATCAATGATCTGGTCGATGAAAGGTGTGGGAAAATTATCTTTGGGACAAGCCTTGTTCAAATCACGGAAATCGGTACTTACACGAATCATGCCTTGTTTTTTATTGACTGGCATAGGATTTGACACCCATTGGGTCAAATGAATAGGATAGATAAACCCAGCTTTTAGAAATTTCTCAACCTCAACCTTAATGGTTTTTTCTTTCCTAGGATTAACTGGATGAAGCTTCTGCCGAATAGGCTTGGCATCAGGATACGTTGTGATGTCATGTTCGACTATTTTTGGATCGATACCTGGCATTTCCTCATAAGACCAAGAAAAAATGTCTCAGAATTCTTTAAACAGATCTGTATAGAGTTGAATCTCTCTAGGGGAGAAATCATCTCCGACAAAAACATTCTCCATGACGCCAAGATTTTGGGAGATATTTATCGGTATGGCTTCAGCGATGGTTTCCATATTACCCTCAGCATAAAATTTGTGGGTAGCTAAGAGATTAATAGGACAAGATTGATCTCCCGTCATAGTCATGGTGAATTCTCCTTCTTCGATTCAACTTAACTCTGGGAGGAAGTATGATCTATGATGAAGATATTTCCAAGGTTTGTCTGGACTAGTCATTACTTCAATTATTGCTTCATCAGAGGGCAAGACCAAGTCTAACGAATTGGTGTCAGCGAGAGAACTCTGAGCCCAAATAGGCTCTAGAAATGGATCGAACTCTTGTGTAGGAGTTGGATCAGTGTTAGATGAAGCTTGATCGACTAAAGGGTATGCTAATTCAGCTGTGGACAAGAGCATGGACATGCCCTAGTGCCCTGTCCCATCCATCGTGGCCGATGGGGAAGGAAGTATCCACGGATTGTCGAAGTAAGTCGTGCAGAATGACGAAACTTGAAAAATCTCAACCTTATGGTGATTGGATATAAACTTGATATCGCCTTGAGGGGGTGGGTAATTGAACATACCCATCAAAGATGGGCACAAACCAACCCCCATGTTGACTACACCTGGTTGAGGATTATCAATCATCAGGACTGTGGATGCCCCCAATGTAGGGTGAAGTCTAGAGAAATACAATTGATCGATGGTCACAATCCGTTCCTCATGTGGAAACAACAAGACCTGGAAAACTGTAGCAACCACAACTTGCATGACATAAGTCGAACTCCTTCCTAACAAGATATTATAGTTGAGGGGTGTGTCAACTACTTCTACCTCGACACACACAATCTTCCCTCCTAATTGCACGAGGAAAGAAGGAATGATACCATGTGGTCGGAACGAACGACCATCGAAAGCGATGAGGAGAGTAGGTGACAGAGACAAAACAGGTTGGCCAACGACCTTCCAACATGCCAATGACATAACGCATGTCGAGGCGCCCTCATCAACCACCGTGCGGAAGATATTCTGAGTAAAATTTTCATGGGATAAGCCACTACTATCTGAAATGATATGTGGTAAGGCAGACGAGGTTTTAAGTCGGTTGTATCCAGCATGATTGTACCTGGATTACAAGTCTCAGTGGATCCTAAAGCGGTTAACAAGGCTTTCCTCTAGGAAGGGAATCTTTGGAGGACCTCCAAAGCATACATCACACAAGGGGTTTGTGATAAATATTCCACCACAGAGTAGTTCTAAGTGGCCCTTCGGTTTGGGTTTGATGAGATTTTTTGAACACGCCTTTGGGGATGCGTTTCATTGTTTCACCCAATGTCTTCTCAATCTGTAGAGGAAGAGATGGGATTTCAACTTCTTTACCCTTCTCAGAAGTTCTTGGTTTACTATAGTCATGCGCTCTAGTCGATATGAAAGAATCACCCCTCACCATATATACGTTCATGGATGCGGAGTTGTTCGAAGGTGGAGAGGGGCGTTGGATGCCCCCCTTCCATGCTTGTAGAGGCCTGTGTTAGATTTTGCCCATGTTGGAATGGATTGGTTAACACAACATGTTGTTGTTATGTCACAAAATTTTGGGCCTCTGCAAGCCAGGGACAAAGGTGGGTCTAGTGGTCCTTCGTGCATAGGTTGCATGGATACCTTGCCTTCCATTTCTTAGTATTTCCTCCACCAGCATTATCGGTGGGTTTCTTATCCCCCTTACCCTTCTTTCTTTGGTTTTTCTTTCCTTCAGGCTGTTGGGTGGCCTTTGGATTAGTCAATTGCACTATGTGTACATCCGACGTTTTGGTAGGGGGAGCAACCAAAGCTGTAGTTTGGATGGCTGTTGTGTGTTTTATAGACAATTGTTGCAACTGATTCGTTAGTTTCTTAGAGGGATTTGTTTGTGATGCACCAACAATATTGTCGGCATGTGGTCCAGCTCTCTGTCTAGTTTTATCAAGTATTGAGCGTGGTGCATCTAGCAAGATCTTGTATAATAAACCGGACTAAGAATAGATTATCTCAAGTTGTTGAGCTCTCGTGATGGCGTCTTCTTCGGAAAATACTCCCGACGTTGTGGAGTCTTTGGACAACTGTGGGACCAAAGACTTAAGGAACCACTCAAGAAGGAATGCTGGTGGGATTGGTACCTTAATTAAACTCTTTCCACGTCTCCATTCTCGGATGTGATCAGAGATATGGTCTTCTTTTGTCTGTGAAAAAGTGGCTAGTAATTCTATGCCAGCATCGTATTTCACAGGTAACTGGAAATGGTTTAGGAAATCCATGGCCAATTCACTAAAGGAAGAGTATCTTGAGTGGTCGAGCTCAATGTACCATTTCGCGGCACTACCAATGAGAGTACGTTGAAACAATCGCAATTGTACAGAATCGTCTTTCAACGAGTTAGATGAGCACCAAAGATGGAAGGTAGTCACTTGATCTCCTGGATCTTCGTTAGGCTTGGCTTCAAACTTTGGGATGTATGAAGGAAACTTCATCAGCATAGGAGGCCAACGCGGATCGTGACAGATAGGGTCATTCAACAACCTTGTCAATTCTGGAAAATGCAAAGTTACTAGGAAGGGTAGCTTGGGTTGTTGGTGATAACCTGGGAAAAAGGGACCTGGAGTTTGACTAGCACCAGGTTGCCAGGAAAAGTTTGGCTGCTGGCCCAGATTATGGTAAAAACCATGGTCATGGCCAGCATATGGATTTTGCGTGTGCAGAGACATCATCAATTGATTTCCAAAATAGGACATAGATGGTTGGGAATGCATTACATTCGAAGGACTTTGGCAAGGATTTCCCCATGTCGGTCCCATGGGGATAGGCATAGTTCTTTGTCTAGGGTTCCATTGATTGTGAAAATAATTACCCTAGATCATCATTCCTGACGAGGGAATGGATCTCTGCCAAGAATTCCAAGGCCCTGATGTGGAAGAAATTCCTGGGTGTGCCCCCTATGCAGGAATAGTACCCTGCATAGAAATAGATTGTCCGAGACCGAGATTGCCCCCAGTTGGGAAAGAAGATGACAAGAAGGCATTGTTACTAAATGCACCGAACAAAGAAAATGGTGTCGAACCTACTGGCATGTTATGTGAAGGTGGTCCTTGACTCCCCGCTCCAAGTAAACTATGGTGTGCAGGTGGCCTGGGGGATTTTTGATGTGTGCCACCGAGCAAAGGGGATGAAGGAGGTATATGACCTCCCCCGTAAGGGAAAGCATTAAAAGGAGTAGGAGTGACCCCCATGTGACATTGCAGAGGAGCGTTAGAGCTCCCTGCCCCCAGACCTGAAGTTTGTGAAGTAGAGTAGGAAAGTACAGGACTTGTACATGAACTAGGCATCCTGTATGAGAACAGAGGGTCTATCGCACTTGGTGTGAAAGGGGTTGTGGCCATCGCCAGAGATGGGATCAGACAACTGTGAAAGGTAGAGGCAGTTGAGACCATGGTGGCTCAAACTGGTGACAGTGGGTTAGGAGGTGGAAACTCTCCTGTGGTGACAACCATAGTGGGAATTGAATAATTCTCAGAAGGAGTAACAACATTTGTTTCAATTGTAGTTTGTGACACTGTCTGGCACTCGTAAGGGTGAATCGGTATGATGATGGGTGCCAAAAGATTAGTGATGGAGGTTTCAGGTGGACCAAGAGCTTTCTCTTCAAATTCTAAGATAATTGATTCCTCTGGATGTTGGTTGGGTACAACTTCGTGTGACCCGGTTGCTTCAAAAGACCCTTGTTGGTCTAGCATTTTCCTTAGTGGTGGAGGGGGTGGCTCCATTGTAACCAGTGATAGGCCTTGAAGCCTTCGTGACCAGCGGAGCTCGTGATCCTCCACTATGTGAGAAGATCAAAGACACACTAGGGTAGTCTAACCATTCAAAAATAACACACACTAAAAAGTCCCTACAAGATAAGACAAGAAAATACTAAACTAATTGGAAGAACAGTTACAACAACCAACACTAGGGAAACTTACCGATGAAAGTGAAAATCAAACATGGAAGCACCCTCCGGGTATACTCTACAAAGCATGGCCCGATGTCTATCCTAGGTACCATGGTATACCCCCGCAGTAACCTGTGTATGTCCCTAGAAAAGATAGGAAACTAAGTTACCAGCGCGGGAACAGTCACCAGGCGGGTACATTCGAAAGTAGGGTGGACCACAATGAGCAGGGTATCGAGCCTGAAACCTGTCAAGGGTATCTAAAGAAAATGGTCTGGAAGACGACTGAATACCTTGAACAAATTTGAGACCCACAAAGACTCGTGGAAAATGCAATCGATGGAATCCCAAAACAAGCCCTCTATATGTGTTCTCCACTACGATTGGTCCATCTTTGGAGGGGTTATCTCCTCTACCTTTCTGCATGTGACCTCATGTTTATCCCTTGTGTTAGAGGGGGGTACCAGATAAATTTCACGATACTGGACTTGGAAACTCCCTAAATCAGACTCCAATGTTTGATTTTAATTGCCTTGAAGAGTTTCCTCTCCAACCTAATCCAAGGCCCTAATCCTGAACTAGTTGGCTAACCTTACAAACATAAAAGTCTAATAAATTTTACATTTAGCGTTAATTTTATGGCTTGTCTTATGTCAAGGGGTATGAAAGTCAAACTAATGATGTTTGAAAGACAAAAGTAAAAAATGAACAGAAAGTTGGAAAGAAAAACTTTCACTTAACGTAATTTTCAACAACTTTTCAAAAATTTTCTAATTTCTAAGATCTTTTGAATCAACAAACTTAAAGAAGGATTTCACTCGAATACGAGCTACTTATGATCTAATTAGACTATCAAGAACTTAAGAAAGCAAAGACTTTTCCCTGGTTACTAATGCAAAACCACACTTTTCAACCAAACAAGAAAATGAAAGAGATTTTTATTTTTTTTATTTGAATGCTGACAAAGCAAAAATGAAAAATATCAACAAGTCAAAAAACCAAGAAAAAACTTCTGGCCTAATCACATATCACAAAGAATCACTTCAAGAAATCAGACACTAGCAACTTAAAAAATAACTCTCACACTTGTCTAAAAACCCTAAAGAAATTTTTTAATGACAACTTTTAAATGAAAAAAGCAAGCTAAGACTAAGATCAACCCTAAGATATCGACTGCTAGGACATAGATTCAAAAACCTGAGAGGTATAACCCTTGTCAAGGGAAAGGATGACTACCTTACCCTCAACAAAAACTATCCTGCACAAGCACACTACTGACAATCCAACAACAAGCGTGTGCATGCGAGCTGTGTAGAGCCAGAGGGCATGTACACATGTGCTAGCCTTATATAGGTCGTGTGTATCTCTAAAACTCTGAAACAAATTAAAACAAACAATCCAAACGAAGAAGAGACCACTGATATTGAGAACTGGGATCTCTTGAAGGCTTAGACACTCTCTTTAACAGAAAAAAGAAAACAATGTAAGGAAAAAAATCGTAAAACAAACCAATCTAAGATGAGACTACAAACAACCAAGACTTAGAAAGTGTTCCAGAAAACCCCTGAGAATGGTTGATTTTGACAAGGAAGAGGATGACTTCCTCAAAATGTTTTTGGAATCTACACGCTACTATTACTTCTTCAGCTAGCGTTTACATGCGGGCTGTAAGAAAGTAGGGCACGGGTACACGCGTGCTAACCTTATTCAGGCTGTGTGTACCTCTTTGGGTCTCTAAAAAACATAGTCAAGCAAATAATAGAGATAGCTAGTATGGAAGACCAGACTCTTTGTTAGCTCAGACTTTGCAGAAACTTCAAAAAATAGGAAATAAAACTAGTCTTTTAAAACTACCCAAAAATACTCTCAGGAACCCTAGAGACTTCCCCAGTATGGTCACATTTCTTTTCAGCAAATACATGGTTAGACCAACATGCCTTGTTCTATATGTTTGATGTCGATCCTTCTTCATGCTTGATCGCTTGTTAGTATCTCTCCTCCCAATTCTAACCTGCATACAAAACAAGAGACAAACTACACATGCATTTTACCTACAAACTAATGGGTTAGAGATTCAAACATATATTTACTAAACTATGAAGAACTCATATAGTGGGAGGGGAAAACAATTTCTTTATTATTAACTTTAATGAATCAACTTACAATGTCGAGACCGACCACTACTCCGTGAACCTGATCCTGGGCTCCTCTTCAAATGTCCTCCAACTTCTTTTCTCTGTATCTCTTCTTGCACAAGGATGGCTAAAGCGTTGGGACAATGGGAATGTGCAATTGGGAAGAGTTTCTTTACTATTATTCTCCTCCTCTAAATGGAACCCCTAACCCTTCTTTTATAGGCTAGAAGAATCTAGGTATTTGGACGAACCCTCCGCCATGCATGGCCGAGAGTTTCAGTTAACTCACCCAAAGTTGTGTGTTTTGTCGGCAACTTTCCTTTTTCGTGCTTTTGTAGGTCCACATGAGTTGTTTTAGGTCAGCTAGCGTGTACACGCATGCAGTAATGGAGTAGGGTGTGTGGGCCCTTATAAAAGAGGTTTTTTAAATAGTTGTTCAGCAGTGCTTTGGCAAAGAAGGGATCTGATATGGTCTGATGCTAGGTAAGCATGTATAGTGCAAATTAGGGTTTGTTGGCAGCCAATTCAATTTTTTATTTTTTTTTAATTGCCCTAAAAAGCTGCCTACACCTATTGTCTTCTAAATGACAAGTCATCGTCGCATTTTGCAACTAGACATTTATTTACTTCTTACGACAATTACAATTTGTTTTTGATTCAGTTTTCACAATTGAAAGTGTGAAAACCCCTCCATCGTTTTTTGGATTGTTATCATCTTCTCATTGATATCGTGATTGGCACTTACCTTTGGTCTGCTATTAAATGGCTAAAATGACTTTCAAACTATGTCCATTTACTTTGATTGCGCAACTTGATTTCTTTGGTAAGGCATTGAACATACTAAGTTATGGGTTATATTCGATTTCATAAGGGTCATGGTTGATCTTGTTTTATATAATGTGATCCTTACTATCATAACTACTTAACTTATCGATTTCATAAAGTCATTGGTTGCAATGTTTATAAACTTTGATTATGCTAAAAAACGCATGGGTCACATATCAGTTTGATTTCATATTTGAATAGCAATATTTTGCACCTGACACGTTGATGAAACTTTTGGATTTCATGTTGGATTGAACTATACACTTGGCGCATTAATTTAACATATGGTCTTCGTTATACAATGGAACATTGATATGGTTTGGGTTGGCCGATTAATATGTTTTAAACGTCATGATTATTGATGGAACAACTCTGTACTCAGCCATTAACACATTGCATGGCGGTGGTAATCCCACCACCTTCCCCTTTGAGCGCTTGCATCTGTTAAGTCCTATCGATTATGCTCCTGTGTGTTTGATCCGAACCCTACTATCATGCCCGTGCCATGGCTCCAGTCGTAAGGGCTGAACCCAATGGTTGTCAGGCCCTGTTAATGTTTGATGGTGCATATAGCGACCTGGAGGAATTCGGATGGCTCCCTTTCATCCGAAAGTTCGATGGTTATAACACTGGTGTGGCTCGGCAATTTGCGCTAACCTTCGATGGCTGCCGAGCCATGGTTGGGGATGTGAAACTTGAAATTAATGAGAAATTTCTTAGCTCGGCTACTGGTCTGCCTGCTAAGGGACAGAAGTGGTTTAAAAATTTTAAATTGGAAGATGTCCCGTGGACATTGCTTTTCCAATCTCGAAGAGTGAGCTCTTGTGACAAGGGTTTGCCTGCAAATATGCTAAAACAACGCTAGCATGACCTGCTCATGGTGATCAAGCAATTCATTACTTGTGAGGGAAGGTACGGGTTCGTTTTCATGTATCACCTTCGGCTACTTATGGTTTTCATGGGATATGAACTTAACATGCCTCACTACCTGCATAGGAGTTTATTTAAAATGGCTAAAAGGTATAAACACAACCAGGCAGATACCAACCTCTTCCATTTTGGGTTAGTTAAAATGCTTATGGTTTATGAGTTGGGGTTACGTCGTGACTGTTGGAGTGTTTTTCTCAGTCGTAATGGCTTTGAAGACTCAAGTCCACCACAGGTTGACAAACCTGTGGTGAACGAGAGCAAGTTGGTACCCCCTGTGCCTTACAGCGCTCTGCTACCCAAACCCCTACTCGAGCCATCTATTGACCTACCCTTTTCTGTTACCGAGGATGTGGAAAAGGTTAAACCCGTGGCTAAAAAGCCCAAGACCAAGCCTAATTCCAATTCTAAAGGCAAGAAGAATGCTCGTTTGATCTCTCGCATGGCCAGAAACAAACCAAAAGCATTTGTCAACCCTGACCCTATTATGCTCAGTGAGGAATCTGACTCAGAAATTGAACGTTTCCTAGCAAGCGAGTATCCCTATTCTGAAGGTCTGTGTGACAAACCTACACATGACTTTGCCAAGAATTTACCACCTTGTTTGCGGAATAATCCAAATTATCCTGGCATCAAAATGCCCTGTGAAACCCCTGATGACTCGACGAAACCCTCTCTGGCTCCATCTCAGCTAGCAACTCAACCACGCGATCAGTGTGGCTTATGGCTGGAAAGGTATTACATTGATGTGCCAATTCTACAATCCAAAATCCATGCTTTGGAAGATCAAGTGGAAAAGCTCACTGGTCAGAATACGAAGATGCCATCTACTGATAAAAAGCAACGAATGACTGGTTCGATTTTGTTCAAAAATGTCGAGTCTGCTACAGCGGTTGTAAACTCGAAGATAGCTTAGTCTGAACAGTCATACTGGTATGATTGTCATTTAATGATGAATTCACAGCTCTGTATACAGCATCAATTTGAAATTGTTTAATAAGCATGCATTATTGTATATAAGTTTGTTTTGATTAACCGAATTCCCGAATTAGTTTTGATTGGATTTGGTTTTGGTTTGATCAATCATAGGATAGATTTGATTGTTTTAATTTAGTTTTCAATTGAATACTCTATCTAAACAAAGGTTGTTTCTGTTATTCAAATTTCAAACACAGTCAATATCAAATTCGAATTGATGGTGTTCTAGATGGTATGGTTGGCAATTATGTTTAACTGTGTGATTTTATGCCTTTTTAACTAATTCGAATGCCACCCTGTTAAAGTGTAACCAAATTGCGAACAAGATGTGAGTCATAACTATTGTATCCAACTATTCGATTCGTATATGATATGGTTTGACCGTGTTCTTAGCCCGGTTCATATTGCAACGAATGTATTGTTTAAAATTTGATTTGTTGGATAAAAATGATCATGCCCAGAATTACGATGTGTTTCTATTTCTGACTCAGCCACAATTTGATTTGATTATCACTTAGTTTATGGTCATCACTGTTGTTGATGTCTCCGATCATTATGTGATTATGTCTGATTGATTATGTAAATGATCAATGATTCGGATCTATGGTGAAGTTTGATGTTGTTTTGAACGTTTGGCAATGATCGTAACAACCTTTCCTTATTGGCATTTGATCAAAATGATATGAATCTTATACAGCAGTAACACATCAATTTCGATTACGTTCAATTATGATTGTATCAATTAAGATTGTGTTCAATTAAATCGTATCGTATATGATATGATTTACCATTGATTTTATTTGATAAGAAGCAGTCATGTTATGATTTGACCATGTTTTATGGTAACTGAAAACAGAGCATTCTTTACTCTGTTTCAATTGCATTCATTTTGATATTGTTTTATTTGAATGATAATTTCAATTGAATCACTAGTAATTCGTTTTTTATAATTAAAAGAAAATTAAATTATACTTGATTTCTTTTAAGATTTTATTTGATTGTTATCTGATCTTGTGTGTTATTTTAAGACTAGCTACAGAATCACATGATTCTGTAGCTAAGTCTGTAGGATCATTTTGTTTGTATTTTGTTACTGAAATATCTTTCTAATTTGATATTTGTGTTCTATTGTAGGTAAATTCGAATTGCAATTGAGTTTATGAGCAGTTGGAGGATATCTCAAGGATTTCACTTGCATTTTAGATTGCTTAGTTTAGAAGATTTTGGGGATTTTTCCCAGATTATGTAAAACTGTTTGATACTTATCCACAGGGATGTTTTACACTGTGGAGAAACCTATATATACTTATGATTTTTGTAATAATGATCATATTCTCATTGGTGGGAGAACAAGGATATGGAGTTCTAATACAGACTGAAACATAATTGATGTTTTGTCATAGCTTTAGCTTCTCAATATATCAACATTTTGTTTCATGTTTTGTATATCACTTTGTTTATGGTTTATGATTACTTTAGCTATCTAAATCAAATGCAAATGATATAATTTTATTATTGTGATCCATATCTTGTTTCTTCCAAATAGATAAAAGACATAACAATTGTTAATTCATTTTATGAATGATAGGTTTATCTTCTTCATAGATTGAATTGTTATATATAAGTTTCCTACATAACAGGTTTCCCTTATTGCAGGGATTAATAATCATAAGATTGTTATGATTTTCTTTTATGTCTTGTTTGTCCTATAAAAACACTTCAAGAAGAAGCACAGCTGATCATTTACGAAAAGCTTAAGGACTAAAATGGTGCGAGTGTCCTCCTCGACCAGCTTAGAAGTCATCATACACAGAGCATACTTGGAGCGTTTCCAGGTCAATTAATTTGATGTTTACTGTTTTCATTAAGTAGTTTAATTTAGATTTAAGTTTAATTAGATTTATATTAGATTGTTTAATTTTAGTAAATATATTAGATTGTTTAATTTCAGTAATGTTTATTTCTTTTTCATAAAATATAAAAAATCAAAAAGAGATCTTTGGCTGTCTTAGGACAGAATATACATGAGTTTTGCAGGTTTTAATCAAATCTGTAGGTTGTTCATAGTGTACATTTGTGAATAAGAAATATTGTAGTTGATAATTAGATAGTTGATTTGAGTTATTAAAAGAGTAATTAGTAGTTTGTATATATAATAGTTTGAATAGTTTATATTTAGTATATTAGTTCCTTTTCTTTGTTTTATTAGTTTCTAGTTTCCTTTATTTTAGGTAGTTTCTTATATTCAGTTATAGTTTAGTTTGTTTGATTTGCTTTAGTTAGATTACTTAGCTCAGATCAATTCTCTCTTTGGTTTTCATAGAAGACCTTAGAGCGGCCAACGGAGCCGTTAAACTCGTTAGGGTGGTCCATTCCAAACGGCTTGGGTTATTTAGACAACCCTGGACCGGTTCCACTCTCCTAGTTGACGGACGGTCAATTTCGCCCATCAACAAATGGAGCTAGAAGGAGGGCCTAAAATTAAATAATGGCACGAGGTGGTCGCAAGACTCCTCCTCCACCAAATCGCACTCCCATAGTGACTAGAAGTCGTTCACAAGATAATATCCCCCCTCAAACAACAACTACTTCAACCGAAGATCAACAGATCACAGTTGAGCCAGCAACCCCTAATCCTACAGGTGGTGATTTTCAAGAGATCGTTCGTCAATCTCTTATCATAACACATAGTGCATTAGCAAGTCTTAGGCGACCAAACCGCCCGTGGGGTCAACCTTTAGATCTCTCTGATATTAGAGAACAGTTAGGTGACGTAGACCTCACTATGAATCCTACAGATCCAAACACAAATCTTGCTGCAGAAGGATCCGGGATACCTCCTTCACCACCTCCCTCATCTCCTTCTTCTGGAGGATATTCCTCTTCTGACGAAGGAAAATCACCTTCTCAGCCTTCTACACCTACTACCCCAATGGAAAATTAGAACAGCCCTGCTAGACCTTGGTTGGACTAGGATGCTGTAGCTGTACCTGGTGACCAGCACCCTTTACCTAAGCACCTGGAGAAATGGCTTCCTAAGTTTGATCCTGATTCAAAACAGATAGCTGAAGATCATATCAAAAAATTTATGTTAGCCATCAGACTTCGTAATGTTGAACATGAAGATGTAGTCTGTAGGTTGTTCCCTTACACGTTCGAGGATAATGCATCCACTTGGTACTTTGCCCAACAGTCTCATACCATAGTGTCTTGGGAAAAGTTTGAGTCATGCTTTTTGGAAAAATTCGGAGATGGCAAACCTCTTGAAGTCTTAGTCATGGATCTTTCAAACTTAAAAATGAATGCAAAAGAAAAAGTTAAAGATTTTAATAAAAGATTTTTAACACTTAAGAATAGAATCCATGTAGACTCTATGCCTGCTGAGAGTCTTGTAATAGCTTACTACACTAAAGCTCTACATCAAAGCATAGCTATTTGGGTAAAAAGATCTAAAAAGGCCACGTTGTTAGAAGCCTTTGATGAGGCTACTCAGATTGAAAAAGACATACTTAGTCTAAAAGACTCTTCTAGCAACGAAGCCGAGACTGTTTCTTCGTCCAAAAAGAAGATTCAAATTCTTCCTAGACCTACACAGAACAAAACACAACCTGAAGACTCTGATTTGGAAAATTTAACCAAAGTTGTACAAAAATTGTCTAATCAAGTGATCGATTTAAAAAGGTCAACTGAGGAAGCCTCTTTGAGTAAAGGGCCCTACAAAACCCCTTTCCGAAAACCTTTCCAAACCAACCGGCCTAATCCTAATCCTGAAGGCTTGAACCTAGAAAGTTTGCAATGTGCTCTCCAGACAATTCTAGGAGCCCAGGATGACTTGATACCTCCTGATATCCCTCAAGAGGAAGTCGAGCAGGAAACCATTCAAGAAGAAGAGTCTTCTCCAAATATTTTTGGCCATTTCTCGGATAGTATCTTTCAAGCCAACTTTGAGATTGTTCACCCTTACAACACTAGGAGCAATACCGCTAACAAACCTCCTACCGAAAACACTAAAACTTCACTTCCAAAGCCATCTAAATCAATAGAAACTAAACAGAGTAATGCTAGCCCTAAATTAGATTATGATGTTGTTGAAGATCTTAAGAAATTACGGGCTAACATTTCTATTTATGAGATGTTGAAATTTCCATTTTTGTTACAAAAGATGTTGCAAAATATTTCAGAAAATGGCAAGAATGGTAATTCAAACAACAATAAGGTTGTGCAAAGCAAAGTGTCGCAGAAGACTTCCACTAAAAACAATCTTGATACTCAAGATAAAGGAAGCCTTTCTGTAACTCCTGTAAATCATGTAAATAACAATGTAAATAGTGTAAATAATTCAGATAAAGTAGTCTTAGAAACTGCGAGTAATAAAACACAAGCTACCACTTTGAATACTCGTAAGAATGTACCTCCTTTTCTTTTAACTTTCAAAATATTCAACAGAAATGTGCATAATTGTATGGTTGACTCAGGATCATCGTCAAATGTGATGCCTTGGTCAGTCTGCCAAAAGATTAACGCTGAAGTAGAACCATCTTCTTTGAAAATCATTCAGCTTGATCGAACAGATGTTAAAGTGATAGACGAACTGAAAAATGTGTTGATCAGATTATCATCTAACCCAAAGGTTCATCAGGTTATTGATATAATTGTGGTGGATATTCCAGAAGTGTATGGTCTGTTTTTTAGCAGGGACTGGTCGGAGCAGCTACATGGTTACTTCACAATAGACTGGTCTCACTTATGGCTTCCAGAAAATGGCAAGCCCAACAAGATCAGGGTGAATCGTGAGAATTACCTCAAGTTCACGATAACAAACTTGAATGACCCCAATGAACCATATACGCCTCCGGCAGATTCACCTGAAATCCAAGGGATGGACACCTTTTTCGGGAATTTCATGGCTGAAGTTTCACCTATCAACAATCCAAAACAGCAGTTCGATATCTTAGCATGTACGCAACCAACAGCTTCTATTCAACAATCCAATGAACCCGATGAAAATCAAATTTGGTCTTTATATTTTGACGGTTCCAAGTCAAAAGAAGGAGCTGGTGCAGGCTGCATCATTATCGATCCGGCAGGTAATAAGACATTATTGGCCTGTAGATTAGAATTTGAATGCACTAACAATATGGTAGAATATGAGGCTTTACTACAAGGTCTCAGAAAAGCCTTAGACATGCACATTCAAAATCTAGTTGTATTCGGCGACTCTGAGATAGTGGTTAGACAGGTGAGAAATTCTATACATTGTCTTACCCCACATCTCAAATGTTACCAGTCTGAGGTATGGAGTTTAATCACCAAATTTTCTGCTTTTAATATAAATTCCATTCCTAGATCAAATAATACTGAAGCATATCTACTCGCTAATGTTGCCTCTAAAATTCTTCCTGCATAAGGCTTATCTCCAAACGCATTCTCCGTAGAGCTATTGTTTCGACCATCTGTTCCTGACAATATCACGAACTGGAAAGTATTTGACGATGATCAGCAGATCATTAACTTTCTGCACATGGAAGAAACCTTCCAAGGCACTTTGATAGATGAACAAACACATGACGAAAATTTGCATGACTTTACGGTAATACCTAATCCGAAATCTCCTGAAGCTCTATTGGACATGGTAAATTCCTTACCCAAATCTGTTGTTAGACTAGAAAAGTTTTATGATTTTGAAG